>VDFB02281492.1:409829404-409840252 GCA_007258455.2 Sequoia sempervirens | reverse complement strand
GAGTTTAGGGTTTAGGGTAATAGGATAGCTTAAGGGGATCTATGTAGTAAGATGTTATGAAAAAATGAAATGGCTTAAGGGAATAAAATTTGGTGTTCCCTAAGGAAACCAAATTTCATTTTAAGGTCCTCGGGAAAAATGAATGCTTTAGTGTTTAGGGTTTAGATTTTAGAGTTCAGGGTTTACAAAACTTAGGGTAAAGTTTTGGTGGCCCTTGGAATATAATGAACTTGCAAGTTAGTGAAGAAAATTTTCTTGTGGAACAATTGATTGAGATAGCTCTTGTTTCAACTGACCAACCTAGATCATGAAATCTCATTCATATTATAATCTTGCACGATCTTATTATTGTTAAATTTGGTTGCCTTGGGAAACTTCACCAAATTTTGAGAACTTCTTTGATCCCCTTAAGAAATGTCATATTAGCACCCCTTAAGACACCGATTTACAATTTAGGGTGATAGGATGGCTTAAGGGGACCTATGTCTAGTGAATTCTTAGGACAAAATTACATGGCTCAAGTGAATAAAATTTGGTGACATTTCCATAGGAAACCAAATTTCATTAAGGGACTAGGAAAAAAATGATGTCTTTAGGGTTTAGAGTTTAGAGTTTAGAGTTTAGGGTTTAGAGTAATAGCATGGCTTAAGGGAATCTTTGTAGTAAGGTCCTACAACAAAATGACATGGCTTAAGGGAATAAAATTTGGTGGAGTTTCCTAAGGAAACCAATTTTCATTTTAAGGTCCTAGGACAAAATGAATGATTTAGTGTTAAGGGTTTAGATTTTAGAGTTCAGGGTTTAGGGTTTAGCGAACTTAGGGGAAGTTTGGGTGGCCTTGGAATAATGGACTTGCAAGTTAGTGCCTAGTTTATAAATATTTTTATTTATGAATAGATTGACTATTTGCATAATAGAAACACATAATTATGTATTATTAAGATTGAGTTTGATGTATATTTTAACTGGATATTTTTTAAATTGAATATAAGATTATTTTATTTAACATTTTTTTCATTAATATTTCCCACTTAAATGAATTTTATGATATAAAATGTATAATATAAAATTAGTTAATGTTGAATCAAGTATTTTATTTTTGATTGTTTGGAATTGAAAGAACCTAAAAGAAAGAAAAGAAAAATATTTAGATTCTTTTAGTGTCTAGGTAACTAGCGCAAAAATTAAGATTTTAGACTAAACTAGAAGATTAATTAACAAGTAATTGACAACAAGAAATGGAAGCAAGGTATTACTAAGAGAGATCAAAACATAAAGTAGAAATGAATGTTGAATATTATCTAATTAAGTGACAATTGGAAACCAATTGTACACTATTAAAAATTTGCTAACTAAATTTGTAAACAAACATTGATAAAATTTATGAATTGTAATTATTCTTTAACATATTGTTTTCTAATCTAATTATAATTTAACATTGAAACTAAAGATTAACATATCATTTTCTCCATACAATGCAAATGAATTTTCTTGAGCTCAAAATTAGGGTTTTCAAAATCAAAATGATTTGTTCGATTTCAATTTAGGGTTTTAGCAAATTTTTTTGTTTCAATTCAATTTAGGGTTTCAATTTCTAAGCAATTAGGGTTTTAAATGCAATTTTTTTGTTTCATTTGAAACTAGGGTTTTAAATTCAATTTTATTTTATTTTATTTGAATTGATGGTTTGAAAAAGCTTGAATAAGGTTTCTAAATGCTTTTTTATTTTATTTCAATTTCTAGGGTTTTGAAATGTATTTTTTTTTGTTTCGTTTCAATTAGGGTTTTCAAATACAATTTTTTTTAGTTTGAACAAACAATTTAGGTTTCAAAAGCTAAATTATGTTTCTAAAAGACAATTCAACGTTCATTTTTTCATTTCTATTGAGAAATCTTTAGGTTTCATTGCATTTTTTCATTTATTTATACAATTCCTCATTTCTACTATAACACGAAATAAAATGCTTAAAATGTCAAATAAATTAAAAAAAATGCTAAAATCAGTCATTCTATTAAGAATTTCAATAAAAAATGAAAAAATGCAAAAAAATGGGGGTGGATGGGTATTTGGAGATTGTTTGTGGAGGTTGATGTCGCTTAGAACTCGAGATCCTGTGTGCAGGTAAAATGCAGTTTGTTCATTTAAAAAAAAAAATACCATTAGGAAATGGGATCCTGATATAAAAATTAGGATCCTGTTTCATACTAATCGAGATCTCGTTCCCTATCCATCAGTTAAGGACCCTTTAACAAACAAGATCTAGATTTTTAAAAAGTGGGATCCCGTATTGCATTTAGGCTCAGGATCTTGAAGCTAAACAAGATCCCGATTTTTAAAAATTGGGATCCCGTTTATAAAAATTAAGATCCTATTTTTGCAATGCCGATTTCATTTTTTTTGCTAAGGAAAAAACTTCCACATTTTTTGGTCTCAAATTTGTGCACTTACCCACACCCCTATGTTTACCAATCAAAAAACACCATAATATGATAGATAAGGGTGATCTTGATGAGGCATGATAGGGAGCTCAAATGATAAACAAAATCCAAAAGCATCAAAAGATCACAATCAATCGCAAACGTCCTTTGCCATAGGATCAAGGGGATAGATGGGATTGATGAGGTCTATTAGAAAGGATGCATCCTGTTGAGACCAAAGATGGATCTACTAAACTAAAAGATCAATATGGCACAAGATATTTGGAACCGATTAGATCTCATGATATGAGTGGATCTTGTTGAGAATTGTGACTCAAATTTCTTGGCTTGATTGCTTCCTGGAGAAGTTTTTCTTTCCTCCTTCATCGACCTTAGTTAAGTCATTGGTTTTCAAGTTTAGCTAACTAAAGTCACGGGGTTCCAAAGTTTCATAACCTCCCAAATTAGTGACTGTGGAGGGAAGGCTACTTCCTTTGTTGTCGGCTCATCGTGGGTTTTGGGAACTTCATAACCTTTGACTTGAGGTTTGGAAGTTCAGGTTTTGAGTGACAAAGTGATCCCTTTGTCAGCAAGTCATGGGTTCTAGGAACTTCATAACCTTTGACATGAGGTTCTGGATTTTGGTTCTCCAGCGATATAGCAACTTGGATGCCGACGGATGTGGGGACCACTTGGAGTGCTGGGAGTTAATATTTAAGGCTTTTCTGGGAAACTTGTTGAGAATATTATAGATTCCTTTTTGGTGCTCCAGAATTGCATAAGAAATGGATGCGTGTCTTGGTGGACCCCTCACCATGACAAGCGGATATGAAGGAGAATTGGCAGTTGGAAAGCAATGGTTGGTTTCCAATTGTCGATAGATGTGGGACCTGATAGGATGATGGATCTATGTTCGATAAGAGCTCTTGCCGATAGCAATGGTCTTGCCAATAGAGTTGTACGTGATAGATATCAGTTTGAAATCTTAGCGATAGAGTGATTCTGGCCAATAGGTTTGCTCTCACTATGACTCTTGTTGATGGTTCGAAAGGTGTATGAGCTTAATGACATCGGGGAGACCTATGGGTTCAATGTGACATTATGAACTCTTACCAATGGACAAAGTCATGTTGATAGACTTGAAGGCAGACTGTGGTTGGAAGGACGCTGACTTGGCTGACCACTAATGTGTATGATGTTCATTGGAGGATCATGAGTAAGTGGAGAAGTTAGAGCGATTGATAGTTGGTTTAACTGTTGGAATATGAATTGATCTATAGAAGTTGAACCGTTTCCTATCTGCTGAAGACAAATGTATATACATTAGACTTTTTATAGTACAATAGAGAGAGGAAGATTGAGGTAGGATTATGCTGCTGAAATCTCTCTAGATTAAGTGTCTTGGTTGATCTCTCATGTTAATCTGCACTGTATACTATGTGAGATTATTGTAACAGTGCAAAGGTTGTATGAACTGAGAGGTTGATTAGGGAAATGTAAAAAGGAGAGAGGGAAACAAAACAGGGTTGCTGCCAGTTTGTCTCTAGAATGGAACAAGATGTAATCTCTGTGAAAAGGCTATGAGCCTAAGATTGTATTGTAATTTTGTTTTTTGTTGAATAATACAATGGCTCAGATCTTTTGGAGTGTGGGGTTTTTCACCCGAAAGGGTTTTCCCCACGTAAATCTGTGTGTTCTAATCTTTTGTACTATCTTTCATGTTTAAAGGTTCTATTTGTTGAATCTGCTTATGCAAGTTGTTGAAACTGAATTTTACATGTGCTTCTCTCAAAAGGATTAATGTGGGAATTGAACTATGTCTGATTCCACTTTGTGGCATAGTTGTACATGTTTTTGAGGAAATCTATTTGAAATCAAAGTTATCGAAGGCACTACTATTCTTGGAGGTTTCTCTGAGATGACAATTTTTCCCAACAGATCTCATTTATGAAGGACTAGCTAGATAAGGGCATAGCTTGACAACATGACACAAGATATACAAGACACGAGAATGACACACCCTAAAGACCTAGGGGCTCGGGGGCTGATCAAAGATTAGCCTTGCCTATGTGAAAGCACAGAGCCATCATAGTTTGATAAAAGTCTGACAACTGACCATGGATAAAAGCAAGAAGAGGATGATGGAGACCAATGATGGATGAA
Source organism: Sequoia sempervirens (assembly GCA_007258455.2). NCBI lineage: Eukaryota > Viridiplantae > Streptophyta > Pinopsida > Cupressales > Cupressaceae > Sequoia > Sequoia sempervirens. The sequence continues at coordinate 409,835,671 of VDFB02281492.1, read as the reverse complement.
AAGGACTAGACATACAAAATCCTTGGGGGTGGATCAAAATATTGAGCTTTCCTAAGTGAAATTGTAGGGGCAACATAGTTCGAAAAAATGCCAAAGAAAAATGATGGATAAGACATGATGAGATAACCCTAATAAGAGGATAGAAAGATGAGATTGATACGATGAGACATGATAGACCTGGTGGATAAGATAGGATGATGGTGATTGCATGAAGCTCAGGGATGGGATAGTTATCCAAATCATTAAAAGATGAATTGGGAGGATGATATGATGGAGGGATGAGTGATGAGAAGTGATAGGAGATTGGAGAGATGTGTGAAAGAAGTGGGAGTGATGACGATGAGATAGGTGGCAATGGATTGCATGGGGGGAAGCCTATAGCTAGATACTAAGGATTATGAGATGGGATGAGGATAGAGATGAATGGATAGGAAGATAAGGATGGGGAGATGGAAGGGATGCTATGAGGGATGGATAGGAAGATAAGGATGGGGAGATGGAAGGGATTTTTTGGGATGGAGGGGATGATAAGATTGATGAATGATGTCTCCAAGGACTATGTCACAAAGAAGGAGGTGCCCCGCTCTATATATGTCATGTATAATGAGGTAGGAGGGATGGAAGATAGAAGGATAGGAAAATAAGGGAGTGAGATGGATATGGATAGCATGGATGGATAAGGAAGGGAGGTTGATGGTAGCATGACGGCTGGACAAGAAAGGTAGATGGATGTAGATAAGGATTAGCATAGTGTATGGGTGAAGGAAATAAATACCAAGAGGTGTCCAAATCATGTATGTATGTTTTCCCCTGTCAATATCAAGACCACAAGGAGGATGGATGGATTGGGATAAATAGGATATGACAAGTAAGATGTGTAAGATAGGTGGGATTGAGGAAATGGGTGAAGGGGATGTAGTTGTCCCCAAGTAGAGAATTACTTGCTAGATGGGGGATTTACACATGATGTCTGTTTGCCAGGTTTTCATCATGGTACTTATCCAAGGTGCTTGTTTGCCAATTTTTCACCATTGGACAAATTATTTCTCTTTACTTTTTTTGATTTTTTTGATTTTTTGACTGTTTGGAATTTTTTGACTTTTTTGACTTTTGTGGATAGCATGCAGAAGGATTTGGATAAGGATAGGGATGTGGATAAGGGGATTTAGAAGACACATGATAAGGATATGGATGAAGAACTCAAGCATCAAATTCCATACGAGGAATTAAGAGCCCATGTTCGAAGTGAGTATTTGATGTTGGTACAACCTTATTAGTATAAATGGATTATGCAAGAGAATATATTAAAGGGATTTGATGGGGGAGATATGTGGGACAATGGATGGGATGTTGGAAAGTGTATGGATGGAATGATGGGGAGGATGTGTGATGGGGTAATGTTTTTCAGGACCAACATTGGCACATATGGTGGTGGATGTGAAAGGATAAGAGTATTAATGGATGGATGGTGTGGGGATAATGGAGGAGATGGGATAGTGAATTTTGGGACATAAGGACCCAAAGCAGATTTAGGAGATGGAAGGGGTATATGATTAGCTTTTGGAATAGAAACTTTGGATATTTTTATACATTTTTCATTTGAAGGTATTGCATTTTTTTCTTTGGGATCCACATGGTTTTGATATTTACTTTGGTGAGCCTTTGTGGCTTGTGGGTTTGATTTGGATTTTGGATTTGATTTTTATTTTCTTCAACATGTCTTTTTAAGAGAACATGAGGAACTTTAGATTCATGTGGATGTTTAGATTTATGCATTTTTAATTTGGTATCCAAAGTTCTTTTAATAGCAATGGGATGGGTGTGAGGAGATGGATGATATGGAGGAAACATGAATGGAGTGATGGAAGGAGGATTTTGGGGAAAATATGTGGATGGAGGATGTACGGGTACGTGCCTTTGTTGATCCTGATTAGAGAACATGAGAGTGGGATGTTTACAGTGGGTGACATGGATAGGTGATGGATGGATGGAAGGATGAATAGAATGAGATGGAGGAGGTGATTTTGGGATATAAGGGCCCAAAACAGAACTAGTATGTGGGGGGTGTGACGGTGGATGGAGGGGACATAAGGGCCCAAGATAGATGGAGTAGAGGAAGGATGGGAGATGGTGGATGGAGGGACATAAGGACTCAAAATGGATTTGGAAGATGGAGGAGGAATGTGGAAGGTTGTTTTGAGGTGATACAATGGAGGGTGGATGGCAGCAAAGGGTTTAGTGGAGTGATGGGAAGAGCCTATTATTATTTTGAAGGAGGCTTGTTGAGGATGGATAGATGTTGCACCAACATTTTTGGATTGTGAGTCTTGAGAGATATATCCAAGACCTTGTGTATGTGGATTTTCTTTGACATGGATTGGCTCCAGAATACCTTGCTCATGAAGCCCTAAAACTTTTCCTTGATAGTTCATGCTCTTGAGCATTCAATCTATGGTAGGTTATTTTTTATGTTGGAAGAATGATGCGATTCCATTATTGGGTGAGGAAGGATGGGTAGTGTATATGCTCAATTCCTTTTCTACAAGGAAACCACCATGGACGAATGTAAAAGTACCAAGGGAATATAAAAGTGGTGTGGGGATAGCAGGATTAGGCGGCGATGGAGTTGATGGGATAGCAACATCTTGGCCAGGAGGAGTGAGTGGTAAGGGATCAAAAGAGGAATCAGGTGATATGATAGGCTCTGGATTTGTGGTAGTAGGTGATAAGAGCTCATGAGATGGAGTGATTGGATCTTGAGTATCAAGGGGATCATGGGATGGAATGGATGGGGGATTGTGATCTTGATGTGGAGAAGGGGATATGTTGGAATGCTTTGGATCAAGCTCTTGGCATGACTCATTGTGTGTGAGAGGCAGGATAAAGGAGTGTTGGAGGGACTCCTCAAGTGTGGGAGATGGAAGGGTGGGGGATTCATGAAGTTCATGGGAATGAATTTTGGTACTACTAGGAGTGGGAGAAGTGGATTGGATTTTGGTGTCTTCAATGGATTCTACGCTTCTTGGGGTAGGGGATGGGGGTTCAATGGATATGGTGGGTTTGACAGTTCAATGGTTTGAGTGGTGCTAGGGGTGGTAACATCAATGATAGGTGTGGTACAAAGAAGGGTCTCATCACCAGTGACTGTGGATGATGGATTGGGATGGTATAATTCCACAACTTCAAGGTGTGGAGTTGGGGATGTCTTTATCATAAGTCCTTGGAGAAATTTTGGAGTGAGAATCATGCATATTCTAGGCTTAGCTATGGTGATGGAAATAGATGAAGGATTAGCGATTGGTGGAGGATTAGGATTATGGATTGGTGGACAAGGATTAGATGGGGGAATGGGATTGGATGGAAGACTAAGAGTAGGTGGAGGATTAGTGTAGGTGTCAAGATTAGGTGGAGGATTAAGGTAGGTATATTGTGATATCAGACTAGAATAGGAAGACGTGGATGGTGGATTGAGGCTAGAGGAAGTAGATGGGGAATTAAGATAGGAATAATGTGACGGTGGATTAGGACAAGAGGATATGGGTGGTGGATTGTAATAAAGGTATTGGGATGGTGGATTGGGATGGGGAGATTGAGATGGTGGATTGACATAGGAGGAAATGGATGATGGATTAGGATAGGAAGATGTGGATGTTGGATTAGGATAGGTTTATGGGGGTGTAGGATTAAGATAAAAAGGTGTGGATGTTCGATTAGGATGGGAAAACTGGTAAGGAGGATTAGAATAAGGGGACATGGATGAGGGATTGTAATAGGAGTACTGGGATGGTAGATTAGGATGGGAAGATTGGGATGGTGGATTAGGATAAGAGGATGTGGGTGTTGAATAAGAGAAAGATGTAGATGAAGGATATGGCGAAGATATAGGCAAGGAAGATAGTGGATATCCCTTGTCAAAGGTAGCATAAGGATGGCTAGTAGGTGTGGGTGAAGATGTGATGGGATAGATCAGAGGGATAATTGGATTTTGGAAAGCAGTTGGGGAAATCTTACTAGAAATGATATTATCAAGGGGATCTATGTCGTATACTTCTTGATCAACAAGACTTTCATTATTGTCATCAACGTAATTAGGATTCCCCTTGACTACTATTTTTGATTGCATTGGTGAAGGATAGGGATTCATGATGGATACAAATTGAAAATATGTGAATGGATGATTAGAAGGAAAGAAAAGGTGATAAAAGGATAAATAGGATGGATTGGAAGAAGACTGGAAAATGGACTAAAGCTCAAATCAAGATTTAGGTTAAGCTCAGATTGGGATTGGATTAAAGCTCAAATTAGCTCAGATTTGGATGATTGGATGATGTGATGGGATTGATTCTAAAAAAAGTTCAGAGGTTCGATGGGATTGGATTACCATAGGATGATTACAACCCCGAATCTACCTCAAGATGGAAGTAGATTGATTGGGTGATTGAATAGGGATGTGGTTGGATTAGATTGGATAAGGTCAACTGATGAAATGATTGATAGGATTGAATGATGGATCAGATAGGATGATGAAAGGGATTCTAAACCAAGTTCAGAGATTACCCTAGGTGAATTAGGGTGTTGATTGATTGGATTAAAGGATAGATAGATGATTGCGACATCAAATCCAACTTGAGATGGAAGTCGATTGATTGGGCTGAATGATGATGACTGACTCAGGACAGATGATGATCCTAAGAAGATGTTGTAGGATGATGATTGATTTTAGAAACCTAGGTCAATTTGGATAATAACTTCAAATGAAGTTTAGGGGATTCAGATTGAGAAAACGATGATGGATATGTAACTTAGAGTTGTTCTAAGATGCATCTATTTGATTTAGATGATAAACTGATGACCTATAGATGAACTAAAGTGGAGATTATAGATGAACAGAAGGTGCAAATGGATTGGAGGGAAAGGTCACCTATTTGGAGGGCAGGGTCTCCTATCTCTGGGGAAAGGTCACCTATCTCTGGGGCAAGCTCACCTATCTATGGGGGAAAGCTCACCTATCTATTGAGAAATGTCACCTATCTGGAGGGAAAGGTTGCCTATCTACTAGGCAAGGTTGCCTATTTGGAGGGAAAGGTCGCCTATCTACTGGGAAAGGTCACCTATTTGGAGGGCAAGGTCAACTATCTTCTGGGAAAGGTCACCTATCTGGAGGGAAAGGTCACCTATCTGGAGGGAAGGTCACCTATCTATTAGGTAAGGTCACCTATTTGCTGGGAAAGGTCGTCTGTCTTCTTTTAGACCCTCAAAACAAGGAAACAAACTCTCAGAATAGGGAGGCAGTCTCTCAGAATAGGTAGACAGACTCTCAGAACAAGAAGACAGACTCTTAGAATGAGGAGATGGATGCTAAAAATGGATGAAAAAATACTAAAAATAGGTAAACGAATGCTTTGAAGGGGAGACAGACTCTCAGAATGAGGAGATGGATGCTCAAAATGGATGAACGGATACTCAGAACGAGTAAATGGATGTATCAAAGGGGAGATGTATTCTCAGAATGAGGAGATGGATGATCCAAATGAGGAAAAAAATGCTCAGAACAAGGGAATGGATTCTTAGAATGAGGAAATAGAAGCTCAAAATGAGGGAATGGATGCTCAGAACAAGGAAATGGACTCTAAGAACAAGGAGACGAATGCTCAGAATGGATGAACGGATACTTAGAACGAGCAAACAAATGCATCGAAGGGGAGATGGATTCTAAAAACAAGGATATGGATGCTTGGAATGAGGGAATGGATGCTCAGAATGAGGAAATAGACTCTCAAAATGAGGAGACAAATGCTCAGAACAGACGAATGGATACTTAGAATGAGTAGATAGTTGCACCGAAGGGGAGGTAGATTCTCAAAATGAGGAGATGGATGATCAAAATGAGGAAAAGAATGGTTGAAATGAGGGAATGGATGCTTGGAATAAGGAAACAAATTCTCTAAAGGGGAGACAGACTCTCAAAATGAGAAGACAAATGCTCAAAATAGATGAACAGATACTCGGAATGAGTAAACAAATGCATTGAAGGGGAAATAGATTATTGGAATGAGGAGATGGATGCTTGGAATGAGGAAAGAAATGCTTGAAACGAGGGAATGGATGCTAAAAATGAGGAAATAGATGCTCTGAATGGGGGAATGGATGCTCAGAATGAGGGAATGGATGCTCGAAATGAGGAAACAAACTATTGGAATGAGGAAACAGACTCTCGAAATGAGGAGACGAATACTTAGAATGGATGAATAGATGCTCAAAATGAGT
>VDFB02281492.1:409793540-409829304 GCA_007258455.2 Sequoia sempervirens | reverse complement strand
CCGGACATGGGAAAGGGGAGCATGATGGAGCAGGTGCATGCGTAAAGAGATCTCTAGTTAAGGAGCAATTGAAGATTTCAGGAGAAAAATTCAGCGATGCACGTTCTATAGTTGATTGGTGTAGTTCAACATTGTCATAGGGAGGGACACTTGATTCAACAGTGCGCAAATTATTTTGGTTCGTTGAGGAGGGTACAGTGGGAGGAAGATTGGATTGTCATACAATCAAAGATTCTTCAAAGATGCATTCATTTTGAAGCTCAGATGCAGGCACATGGACCATTTGGACATGAGAGTTGGTTTGTTTTTGTCAGAGTTGTATTCAGTGCTAGTCAAGTGAGTGGGTGGATAGATGGGTACCACAGTATCTAACTCCTTTATCTCAAACAATATCCATGACAAATGACATAATGGAATAGTCCATTTGGTCGTACAAGTTGCGGAATGAAAGTTGCACCACTTTGCAACTTTACACTGCTTGCGTCTGACAACTTTTCCCTCCACTGAAAAGTCATCACCACAGGAAAACGCCTCTGAGATAGAAAAAACCAAGAGAGGTTTTTGTAGATGGTCCCAACACGATCCCATAGCCTCAGACGGAGAGTCTGTAAGCATCACGATCTCCGAGAAATGGACCTTCAAATATTGCTGCCTTTTAGCACTTTGGACTCTTAAGGGAAATCACCGGTCCAATGTAGCTCAGAGTGATTTGGTGTATTTGGGTGCAAGAGAGGACCATCCCTAGCATAAACACACCCATCTGAACATGTTGGAATAGTTTTTTTGGTCGTACGAGTTGTGGAATGAAAGTTGCACCACTTTGCAACTTTACACTGCTTGCATCTGGCAACTTTTCTCTCCACTAAAAAGTCATCACCACAGGAAAACGCCTTCGAGATAGAAAAAACCAAAAGAGGTTTTTGTAGATGGTCCCAACACGATCCCATTTCCTTAGACAGAGAGTCTGTAAGCATCACGGTCTCTAAGAAATGGGCCTTCAAAGATTGCTGCCTTTTAGCACTTTGGAATCTTAAGGGAAATCGCCGGCCCAATGTAGCTCGGAGTGATTCGGTGTATTTGGGTGCAAGAGAGGACCATCCCTAGCATAAACGTGTATCCATCCGACGTTGGAATAGTCCGCTTGGTCGTGACGAAGTTGCGTAATGAAAGTTGCACCACTTTGCAACTTTACACTGCTTGCATCTGACAACTTTTCCCTCCACTGAAAAGTCATCACCACAGGAAAACACCTTCGAGATAGAAAAAACCGAGAGAGGTTTTGTAGATGGTACCATCATGATCCCATAGCCTCAGATGGAGAGTCTATAAGCATCAAGTGGTCTCCGGTGAAATAGACCTTCAAAGATTTTTTCCTTTTAGCACTCCTTTGGACTCTTAAGGGAAATCAAGGCTTGGCCCAATGTAGCCTTCAAAGTGATTCTACATATTTGGGTGCAAGAGAGGACCATCCTAGTTTAAACGCATCTATATAGACGTGGTTGGAACAGTTTGTTTGTCAGACGAAGTGCACGAAAGTTGCACCTAATTTGCAACTTTACATCACAGATCCTACAACTTTTCCTCCTCCAATCGAAAGTCATCACCACAGGAAAACACCTTCCAAGATAGAAAACAGAGAGAGGTTTTTTGTAGATGGCTAACATCTATCCCATAGCCTTGGACTGAGAGTTCTAAACAATGCCTGCCTCCCGTGAAATAGGACCTTCAAAGATTGCTACATTTACTTTGGACTCTTTAAGGAAATCCTCGTCCAATGTAGCTCAGAGTATCTGTACAGATTTTAAGAAGAGAGAGGACCATCCCTAGTACAACGTATCTATTCTGACGTGTTGGAATAAGCCTGCTTATCGACGAAGCCGCAAGGAACTGAAAGGTGCGCCACTTTGCAACTTTACACTACTTGCATCTGGCAACTTTTCCCTCCATTGAAAAGTCATCACCATAGGAAAACGCCTCCGAGATAGCAAAAACCGAGAGAGGTTTTTGTAGATGGTTCCAACACGATGCCATAACCTTGGACGGAGAGTTTGTAAGCATCATGGTCTCCAAGAAATATCCCTTCAAAGATTGCTGCCTTTTAGCACTTTGGACTCTTAAGGGAAACTAGTGGGAAACATAGTTAACTTCTTCACAAACTTGGTTTGAAGTAATTTCATTCTTTTTTGTGCATTCAAAATGGAGTTTTAAGCCTTCCACCCTAAAACTGACCTCTAAATAACTTCAAACACCTTAACTACCTCATTCTTATTCATTTGTTTTGCAAACAAGCATTTTCATTCCAAGAGGCTGAGCTTTGATTTTTGCTTGTTGGATTGAATGCGGACTGTGACACAACTTTCTTTTTTCTAAAAGTGTTCAACATCATTGAACTAAGAATTTATCACACATCTATAGAGAAACAAAGGAGTACCACAAACTAAAACACATTACACTTTGGTTCTCACTGACTTGATGTACTCTTCAACATCTCTCTTCTCTAAAAGCAACCTCTAAATCACTTCAAACACCTTAAATACCTCATTCTTATTCATTTTTTTTGCAAACAAGAATTTTCCTTCCAAGAGGCTGAGCTTTCATTTTTGCTTTCAAAGAAAAATCTTCCTATGCCACTGTTACACTGCATAGGTAAACGAGGCTTTGTATTATCCAAACCTATATTAAGCTGCCACTCTCAAGACCAATGTAACAATGATACAAAATAATGCTTTGAGTTTGAAAGATGGGTCACTTTCCTACTTTGGGTGGGATTTCAGACTCTCTAATACTATCATGCATTTATTTCATTCCTTGTGCTTCCACCTCCCACTTCCTTCTCTTGTAGGACTTTGAAATTTTTCCTTTCCTTTCGCATAACACCCTAATACCTTGACCACCACTTCTCAAACCATACATTCCTCTTTGGATCTTTGGGCCTTTTGATGATGTCTTACATTTGTAAAAGAGCCAATGGGGTATCCTAATCCTCAAACCCCTAGATCCCCATTGTCTTGTGTCCTAACACCCAAGAATCCCATCGCCTAAACCCTTGATGTTGGACCTTGGGATAATTATTTGCTTGAACTTAAAGCAATCATTTCCCTAGTTCTCCACACTCAAGCATGCACTTTCACAAAACCTCATCATTTGAATGGACTCCACCCATGACCACGACTAACCAAGAATGCAATTAATGAGCCCAAATTTGAATGTGAGCAAACAATTGAAGCAAACAATTAAATACTGTATTCCAACCAACTTATATGTGTAGATCTATTTATCATATGTGAATGTTTTAGATCTAAATATCTTGTTTAAATGTTTTGGCTAATTTTCATTGAATTATTCTAGATCTAAGAAATTTGTATGAATAATTTAGTTAAGGATCATTGCATTTATCATTAAGCCTATGGTCAAATGTTCTCATCCTATGACATAAGTCTTGAATTGCTTTAATCAGTTCTGACAAGTCAGACTTAAAATTAGTGACCAATGACAGACTGATAAACTTTATCTTCACATTCTACAGATACATGTAGTGTTTCTTAGTTTATGAACTTCTTGTTGTTCTATATAAAGTAAAAACATTAATGCGATGGCATTATATTAACAAATAAGAATAGATTCTTTTGTTTAACCAATTCCCTCCAGACTCTCTTCACAAAGATAACCAATCCATATGTTAAAGTCCTTGATAAATCCTCACATTTTCATGCACTGAGAACATAAGTTGTTGACATATGCAACAAATCCTCAAGTCTACTAAAATCTTTCTTAGACCCATACATAAAATGTTCCAAAGTTGATATGGACTGAGGTGGTAGAAAATAAAAAGCTTGAAAAGACCAATTGTGTTTAAATAATTTACTCCTTTCAATATAGAAATCTACCAGCTTTCATTGAGAATAAAATTCTATGGGCATATCCCTTCCTGAGTCAAAGATTGAGAACAAATTTTACCTAAACAATATTATTCTCTCTACTATTACACCTTATTTAAGTACACTTATCCTTTACTCACAGGGAAAGAAATAGTGTTTGTGGTGTATAATTTTGATGGTTGTCATGACCTCTTGCTTGGGAAGGTTGCAACTCCCCCATTCATTCAGACAACCAGATGTATGTTTGTTGACAATATCAAATAAAACCTCCAGCCAGGGTCTACTAGTGTAGGGAGTTTTGTTCTACCAATGCAATTATTTTCTATACTAGCCATTATGGAGAAGCGGTTTATACAAATTTTCTTTGTGAAAAGTACATTGTGATTAAACTATTTGTTTAAAAGTTATGTCTTGATTTTTATTTTCTAAAAGAATCCATATTTAGATGGTGTTGTAGTCAAATAAACATCTATTTTTCACAGAGCTCGCAACTTTTAATAGTATTCTTTTCCTAAATTTCTAGGTCAAAGTGCATGATGATGTCATTTCATGCCTACAAATAATTGAATCTTCTAGTCAACAAATGGTCACAACATCTTGGGATGGAATGATTAAAATATGGAACATTGATGAAGGAAAAGGTAGTTGGGCAACAACTTTTGGCTCATCTAGGAAGACACAAAGTGCCAGTAAGTATATGAAGAATAGTCATATGATATATTATTTGTATTCATATGAGAGTCTAGCCATATTAATTTTTTGAAATAGGTGTATTTATGTTATATAAAAAATTTGATGGTTACAAATGGACCACCAAATTTACTAAGGCATGGGAAAGTTCACAAAGAAGAAAATTAGATGGTGTAGGTTTAATCATATGAGTATCTAGTTGTTACTTATGCAATGTGAAATAATGCTTTGAGTTTGAAAGATGTGCAATGTAATGTAATCAGCAATATGAATATAAACTACATAATATTTAACCATTCTTTCTATGCTATTGTACATTGATATTTAACCATTGCTCACTTGATTAAATTTTCAAAGAGTTTAATCATGCACATGAGGAGGAAATTAAATTTTGATTGTCAACTTCTATATATATCAAATTATCCAATAATCAAGTGTATGTCCATATACAAAAATGGCATCAACGCCAACTCAAACAAAGTTTTACAATATGTGGCATATGCCATCTCTATCTATTCAAAATTTACGTGCCAAAATGTCTATCTCATCCTAAACTACTGGTGGATCATCAAAATGGAGCCTCTTTGAAGCACTCGTTGGCTCTGAAGGTAGCTGCACAAGAAAAAGTCAAACCACAATTGAGATTAGTTATACTATATAATTTAAAATTGAATAATTAACATAAAAATCAATACACATTGAATTATAATTGAACTCTAAAATTGAAATCTTGATTACTTGAAATATACATCTCTTTGAAGGGTCAGGAGTCCTAGAATATACCCCTCTCAAAGAACTAACCAAACCAACTTTTGTAACGTCAATCTATATATGTGAACAAAAACATGAAATTGATCCAAGTTAGCATAGAATTGTCAGTAATAAGAACATATTTACCAAGCACAAAAAAAATAAACAATACCTCTTTAGGTTGATCTTTTTTTGTATCTCCTTTAGGTGTCTCAACACCTCCTCCTTGAGGTGTTTCAACACCTCCTCCTTCAGGTTTGAATACCTACTTCGGTGTTGTGGCACTTATCAACAATGATGTATAGCTCACAACCGCCTATACATAAAAATGACAAGTACATATGAAACTACTAATCTATGTCAATGTATGCATAATCAATAAAAGATCTTATAAATTTTAATTCAATCAAATTTGAGTTCAATTACCTTTCCCTTATCCAACACTGTGCCTCCATAGTCTGGAGAGCATCGCACCTCGCTCGCACTAGGTGTTTTCTACAAGCAGAGAGTAAGATAAACATATAAGTTAATATATAATTTCATTATTGACAATTCAAATGACAAGCAAATATACAATAAAAAAATGTAAATGAGTGAGTGCGAAAATACATACTGTGTGCATGTCAAGGCCAAATGAAATGGCCCTAAGGGTGCTATCAGTCACCTGTGTGAGCTCCTCCTCAGACATTAACTGTTAAATAGACCATGTAAATAAATATTAGTACTTGATACTATCTCTTATTAATATTCATTTTTAAAAAAATGCAAGTTATGAATTTCCACCTTAAATGTAGCCTGTGTAACTACTCCAATGTCCACCTCTCTAGTAGGAGAGGACTCTGTAGGGTGTGCTCCACTCCCCTGTTTGTGATATGCTATAATCTCTGCGTCCTAGATGTCATAATCAGAAGTGTCTAATGGATGCTTAGGGGGTTGTACAATAGGACCCAAGCATATTTGTTGGAATGTATTGCAAATATGTGGCACAAAAATATGTGGACCCGAGGAGGATGATACAGCAGCATTGGATCCATCACCAAGATCACCAAATTGTGGCTGAGCTACTGAAGAAGCATGGGAAACCAAAAGACCACTCAAAGAGTGAATGGCTTGGATAGTTTGTGTGGCTGCATCCTCTGCAATACCTGGATGTTGTACTGGAGGTGGCAGAGGAAGGGGAGGACGGGGAACATGTGGGCGCCTAACTACTCTAGCTACCCCTGGCCTATCTTGAGGCATACCTCTACCAACGCCCTGGAAGGGTTTAATGTCAAAGTAATTGACATGATGCCCTAACAAAAACTCAGCATATAATTTTTTAATAAAGTAAAAAGGTACATGAAGATTATTGTTGGGTGGTTTATCAAAAACCATACACCAACGATCCCAAAAGTTATCTACTATGCCCCTATGCATGCACCATTTTATAGAAAGTTTTGGTTTGTTAACATTAACTGGCAAACCAGTGCTAGGGTTAATAAATAACTTGAGGCTATTTGGGCTTTTGTTATTTGGATATCTTTCACATCATCATAAGACAATCCACATGCATAATATTCCTTCATGGTTTCTCACCACGAATGAAAGGCATTATGTTGGGTGGAGAGGGTTTCTACATTTGTAATTATTCCTATCAATGTGTTTGACATATGGGATAATCGAGGGATTTTCTTATAAACATCACAAATTCCCCTCAATTGCTCCAATTTTTCATGAATTAAGTCTTCAATTGATGGCTGCGGAGGTGGTGGAGCATTTGGTATTTCTGCATTTTGATTCTCAGCTGGTGGATTTTCATTCTCAATTGGTGGAATTTGTGCATTCTCATTTTTGACAGCCATAATGCCTGATTAAAGTTAAAAAATAATTAATCTAAAATTAGACAATATAAATGAAACACTATTTTTAAATCAAAATCCATTAAAAAAATTCATTTTTTTATCAAAATCCATTCTGAACTCAATTGTTTCATAAAAATTCAATCAAAAACCCTATTTTGAAAAAAAATCCACAAAAAACATTCATTTTTTTTATCAAAATCCATTCTAAATTCAATTTTTTCATAAAAATTAAATCAAAAACCCTATTGTGAAAAAAAATCCACAAAAAACATTCATTTATTTTATCAAAATCTATTCTAAACTCAATTTTTTCACAAAAAATCAATCAAGCACCCTATTTTTAAAAAAAATACACAAAAAACCATATGAAATTATTCAAAACTAAATCAAAATTGAATCAAATCAAATAAAAATAAAAAAACTTACCTTTCCAAATCGAATTTAGCCCAAATCAGATATCCGTTACGTGAAGAATGGATGCACTGTGCGCCCGTGGGTTCTTCACTGCCAAATGACTTCAAAACAGCGACAAACATTTTTTATATATGCTTTTCACAAATCGGATATCCAATTTGTAAAACTAGGTTTGGTGTTTGGTATGGTGACACCCAAGCCTAAAAAAATTCAACACATTCTTTTCATGTTTTTCGGTTGATGAAAGATGCGTTTTTTTCCTCATTGCCACTTTTTGGCCCACCATTATCCTACACATACCCAGTTAACAACAGTCTTAAATTGGAATAGTTATAATAAGAGAAAATTAAGTATATTTTTATCTTTGCAATGAGAACCATTATAGATCTATAGGATATGATCAACTGCCTATTTGAAATAATGAGAAAACAATGTAATATTTTAAGAGAAAAATCAATATATTTGTCTCTTTTTAAATTTCAATGAAATATACAATGATTTGGTTGACTAGTCAATATGCAAGTTGATATTGTTGTGATCCAAAGTAAATTCACCTTCTACTTAGAAAGAATATAATATATACACAACTAAAGATTTAGTTTTTAAAGGGCTATATTTCAAGGCTAGCATATGCATTCTATTGGATGAATACAATACGGGATGTAGGAGTTAATAGTGAACTCCTCAACACCCCAAGATCATTTGCAAGATAACAATAGCTTCCACAAGAGAGAAATGGAAAAAATATCATGTTATGATTATGGATGCAAGATTGTCAGATTGAATATGGCAATGTACATATGATGTGTTGCTTATAATAAGTTGTGAGATCAGATTAGACAAGATCTTGACATGTGTCTTAATCATGTACAATGAAACAATTACCTCAAAAAATATTAAATGACTTAGGACAGAAGCATTAAATGTCAAAAGATAAGATAATATCTAGTGAAAACTAACACTTTATATAATTATTCCCTCCTAGGACCTAACTGGACTTAACATTTGTTCCTTTTGATTTTGTCTTTCATAATGTTGTGTAAAACACAAAGAGGTTTAGGATAAAATTTCTCAACTATATGGTCAAACTAATGAGATTAGCGGGTACCAAATTGATAATGATCTCACTAATCTAGATCCAAAAAATTGGCAATATTCAAGGCTATGTAACTAAGGCTAATGAATTGAGAGCACAACACAAAAATTGTGGTATTAAGAAGGATGCATATTTGGTCTTCAATTTGTTAGGAAAGATTCCTTCAAAATATGTTACAACTTTTGTTTCTTCGAGTTTATATACTCATCATTTGACTATGGGAAATTCCTATACTACATCTTTTGATTCATTCACATACATTATGATGGTTGAACAAACTAAGTTGATCTCTATGGGTATTCTTAATTCATCTAAGTCACAAGCTTTCGTGGCAAGTCACAGGATAGGATCTAGTAACAAAATAAATAAATCAAAGAACAAGCCACACAAATATAGATCACAATATTCTTCTCTAGATAAGGAGACTCTTCATCCTCTTCCAAGAAGGGGAATTCATAGGAGAGACTGATTTGTTTATACTACAAGAAGTTGGTCATGAGGAGAATTTTTTCCATTATAACAAAATTGATGAGTTGACAAATATTATCAAGAAAAATCACATCAATTTTCCATATTCCTACACACAAGAATCATATCCTTCCACTTCTTCAAAATTAAGGAAATGGGAAGGGTGGACATTTGTTGTAGCCACAAAATATTCGCAATAGTGGATACTTGACTTAGGTGATATACATCACATGGAATTCAATAGAGAATTGTTTTCTTCATTGTAACCTTTTATAGTGCCACAAATTATTATAGGTGATGATACTCAAGATGAAGTTGTAGGAAAAGGTGTGGTTGACATGGATGATAGATCATTTCAGAATGTTCTTTGTGTTCCTAACTTGTATGCCAACATTATTTTTGTCTACCAAATCACTCATCTTGGGAATGGTAAGAAAGTTGAGTTTTATCCTAATATAGTTTCAATCAAAAATCTTGAGGATGATGCCTTGGTTTTAGTGGGAAAAGTTGATTATGATTTTCATTTATATGCATTCTCCCACTTTGTGCCACAATTTCCTTCTATATCATTACTCACTAATTCAAATTTGCTAAGTTAGATATGGAATGAGTAGTTTGACCATCTCAACTATTACTATCTTTATTAGCTTAGCTTATAGGACTCTCTCGAATCAACTTTTCAAATGTTATGTGTCTAGGTTGTGGTAGGGTAAACATCCAAAAGAGAAGTTTGATAAAGGGAAGTCTTAGAGGTATTGAAAAGTCCTTTAGTAGGTCCACAATGATCTAGCAAGTCCATTCCAACTTTTTCTTTTAGTAAGGCTCTTTATGTACTCAATTTCATTGATAACTAATCCAAATACATTTGGGTCTAATTTCTTCACCAAAAGAATGAAGTCATTGATAAATTTCGAGAATTCAAGGCTCATGCTAAGAACAATACTAGAAAGTATATCAATATTTTATGCATTGAAAATGGTCGAGAATATGTGAACCTTCTTATTGTGCAAATCTATACTCTTGAAGGGATAGGTCTTCAAAATTCAATTGCATATGATGGGATTGATAATTGACTAGTTTCCCTTTACTAACACTTATACTTTTATCATTTCTTTTTGCTAAGCTTTGAGACATTACCAAAATATTTTATGCCTTTTATATACTTTTAAGAAATTTTAAGAATTTGGAAATGGAAGCATGTGATGTTCATATGTGTGTATATGAATGCATGAATTTCTATGAGGTTTAATAAGATTTTATTTTTAATTTATGATTGTTGATAGAGAGAATGCCTTAGGAAATAAGAGTAACATTTGCGGAAAGGAGGATTGTCAACCCCTCAACAACGAGCTTCTCATCCTGTAGCATAAGCACTATAGATTGTTGTAGAGAAGAAGTCAATTGACTAAGGCATGGCACTTTCAAATGAAGATGAAAGTGATCATTTATTGATCAATTCGTGGATCACCTAATATTACTCTTGCTTTCCAATAAGACAACTAGGAGAAGGAGTCTAATTTCAATAAGAATAAATTATGACAAAGCATGTTTTTGTTATGAGAGGTTATGTTTGTTGAATATGGAATCCATGTTTTATTTGTCTACTCCTATTTCAAATAGTTATTATTATTTTTTGTTTTAAACTATTTTATCCTACTATCCTTGAGGAATAGATGATATTTGTTTTATAAGTCTATTTTTCAGTCCATGAATAATGAAACTCCTCATAGAACCTATATAGTAGGATATTCTATCAAGGAGGAGATCTAGGTAGTTATGGTAGCACTAGTTATATCAAATCAGTATTATGAGAATATAGAATATGTGTTATTGAACAAAGATCTTCAACAAATTTCATGTTAGATTTTATGTAATAATTATGTGTTCTATAATTTAATAAAAGAGTTGATTTGATATTATGATTTGTTGAGTAAGTGAGTGTTTAACAAATCCAGTGGAACAAGAAACTAAAGCAAGGACCACTTGGGGTACTACTGAACCACTTTAATTTTAGTTATTAGATTAGATGCATTGTGAATTCAATTGGTAGTTTCCAGATATATGTTTATGAATGGATGTGTTACAATTCATTAATTATATTATGTAGAGTAATTGTTTTTGTCATACTCCAAAGGATTGGTTAAGTTAGGATAGTGCAATTTAAGCAGTTAACAGTTATAGTCTTAAGCATTAGGTACCCACAACATGAGGTAATAATTTATTTTCTTTTACTCTATTTTGTGAATTAGTAGTTTATATTGATTTCAATATTTTCTTGTATTTGCATATGTTAAATCGCCTATACTCCATTGATGTAGGATGTTCAAGAATATCTGAATGCATATACTTTGGCAGCACTATCCAAATTTTTACAACTCCCTAGTCGATAATTTAATGCAACCCTCTTATGAATAATGAATTGTTTAGTCAAGGATCCTCAATTCCTCTAAGTTGTGTGCGTTAGTCTGAATAATTAATCTATTCACTATAATTAAGTGTACTTAGGTTTTTGAGGTTAGACAACATCTTGTCTAACTGAATGTGCAACATTTAAATCTCTAGATATTACCAAGTTATTTGGTTAACCTATGCACACACGTTGGAAGACTTTCCATCTCACCTCAAAGGTTAGTCAACACTTGGCACACAAGGTTGATGACTTGGTCATAGAGGTTGTTGGTTTTCACACTCCAAGTGTTCCTAAGGTTGACACCTATAAGCCACGTGTCTACTCTTTTGTGCCACTTCATGGGGCACTTGTCAATTCACCTCATAGGTGGATTGCATCATCATTTCCTATATATGCAAGGCTTTGTACTCATTGTAATTTAAAGGTAATCTAAATACAATTGTTGCATTGTTCATTTGTGCTTGTCTTTTATCTCCATGATCTCCTAATTCTTATTTGGTATCAAAGCTTAGATTTGAGATTTTTGCAAGACATTAGGTGAATTGTTTTATTATTTTTAGTTTTTTTTTACCTCATCCCTATTTCAAAGGTTAAGGTTGGGTAGAAGGTGCACATAGAGAGGTGTGTCCTCTAGAAACTTTCTATTGGGTAGAGGATAAGAAAGAGTGAGTTTATTGCAAGGAAGACCTATGAATGTAGAGGGTTGATACCATAAAGTGAGAGATTGTTGTAAGGAGGACTTATTACTACAAAGGGGCTTGTAATTCTATGAAAATGTCTTTCAAGAAGATGACAAGATGGGTCATGAGAAGGCTTGTGAGGATTTTACTATGGAAGAGTAGAAAGAAAAGAGGCATGCATAAAAAATGGCTTATTGGAGAGTTAAAGAAGATTGAGGCTAGATTAGATGTGACAGAGATGGAGTAGAGAAGAGAACTTGAAGAGGCTAAAATAAAGCATGAAATTGGTAAAAGGAACAGTGAAAAGAAGAAAATCCTCTTGAAAGAGGACAATGAAGAGGAGGAAAAGAAAAGGTTTGGTAGAAAGGAAAACAAAAAGAAGAATGATAAAGTGCAATTGTTTAGCCCTAAGATGGAAAGGGCGTGGGGAGAAAGATATGTGGGAGAATCCCACATAGTTATAGTTGAAAGAAAGGAAGAAGAGAAGAAAAGCATAAAGAAAGAACAAAGAAATAAAGAGAAGAAAATGGTCACTATGGGCCATAAATTTAAAGGTAATTCTAAGGATTTTTTTTATCTGAAGATGTCTTGTTTGTAGGATTGGTAAAGACAAAGAATATGGTAAAAATAAGAAGGATGCAACAACAACAAAAGAGGTATTGTTTTCTTGTGTTAAAGATGATTTACATGCAAGAGAAGTAGATGAAATTGTAGAAGAAGATGCAATAGAATGTAATGCATATGGTACTAAAGAAGAAGAAAATAAAATATTGCTAATAAAAAATCAAGGTTAGGGAAAAGTAGAGAAACGAGAGATTACACAGGTTGCAATAATTGAAAAGGAGTGGATAACATTGATAGAAGGTGAAACATGAGTTGCAATAGAGAATGAAAGTTAAAAGGGAGAGATAGCTAGGTGCATAAATAAGAGGTTACATGCTATAGAATAGTAAGGTATGAGTCATTTTGTTTACATACACGAAGAAAAGACAAACGAAAATAGGTGAGGAAGGTGAGATGATAAAATTAATTGATTTCTATGATATTGATGGTGTTATTTTGTATGCAAGTGTTGATGATGATGAGCTAGAATGTGAAGATGAGTCATGAAATAATTTAAGTTGTGGCAAGATGAAATTTATGAGAAGAATAAAGAGAGAAAATATTAAAGAAGAGAGAGGAAATTTTAGAGTAGGGTGAAGAAAAAGAAACAAGTAGATAAGGAAGAGAGATGGATGAGGAAAAAACACAAGATCTTCAAATTTTCATGAGTTATGACTCATGAAAAATTTCTCTTACCTATGTTGTTTGATGTAGGAACATTCAAGTGCATGGGTAATCTTGCACACTAGAAAATGTTTATTTTTGTTCTTTCGAATTTTGGTTGTTTTTTCTAGGTATGATTATCTCTTATTTTAATTATTCTCCTAGCTCCTTGAAATTGGATTCAAATAAATTCAATTTAAATTTAATTCAAATTTGAATGGGAAGGTGTTGAATTTTTTATTTAAGTAAATTGTGGGAGTTACATAAATCCAAAAACCTAACTGGTGGAGACCATTCCTAGCTTGTGTAACTCCTCATTGCATTCAAAATTTGGTAAAGTTTGGGAAGTGGAGGAATATTTGTTGTGGAAGGAGATTGTAATTATTAAAAATTTTAAAAAATCAGTTCAATGCTAGCCAATTTTGAATGAGGAAAAAGAGGCCACACTCAAGAGGTGCTAAGGAGAGTTATTGTTTTTTGTTAGAGGAGAAAATCCAACACCCAAGAGAGAAGGATTGAAAACAAGTGAAAAAATAGCCTATGAAGACAAGGAGGACATCTAGGAGAGCAATAGGAGGATTTTGGAGATGTTTTTTGTTCTTTTAATGGATTAGAAATTTCTTGTTATAGATTTTTTTATGTTCAGGATAAGTAACATGCATGTAGATGATTTTTTTGCATTATTTGGTTCAATAGACTGTTGTTACTAGATCTTGGAGAATGTAATAGAAGAAATCAACATATTTTTTCCAATTCCTTGTCATTATTAGTGTTGGAAAGCTTGAATTGAATGCAAAGCTTAAGTAACTTATTGCATATTTTGATTCATATTCAAGCATTTTTTGAGTTGCATGTATGAAGTTGTGAGTGTAATAATGTGGGTTTGAATTTCCCTTGCATCAAATGGTATAGTTGAGGATTGTTTGTGTAGACACCTAAATTTGGACACTTAATTTATCCAAATTTATCCCCTTTCGTCTAAGCATCCCCTTATTTGTATTAATTAAGTAATATCGCTATTATTTAATTAATATCCTTAATTCTGCCAAATCCAGGTAAGGTATTTAATTAATAAATAAATACCTTATCTCTTTAATCCTCCTTTTCATCAAATGAATTAAATAAATAGGACATTTATTTAATTCATCACATGTCACATCCCTTTCTTAATCCTAATTATTCTCCTAATATCATCATTAGGGAAGTTCACATGCCTAATCCTTGATTAGGATGTGTCAGATCCTCCAAGTTTTGCAAGTTGGCCTCTAATCTCTCTTAGCCACCTAACCCTCCTTTAATCCTTCATTAACTAGCCTAATAAACCTCTCAAGGAATTTTTAATTCCTTTTATCCTTCCAAGGAATTTTTAATTCCTTTTATCCATCTCATGTGAGCTCTTCTCCTTCTCCCACTTGCCTCTAATGTGTCATTAATTTGTCTAACCAGGTACTTGCACAACCTTAATCACTTAATTAGATCAGCCTAATCTCCATGTCATTTATGGAATGTGTCCTAAGTCAACCCTATTAAATGTTTTCTCCTTTTGGAAAAGGCACCCCTTTCCCCATGTGAATTTTTAATTCACATTTAATCCCCCAATGCATTTCAAAGAATTTTAAATTCTTTCTCTCATTCCCATGTGGATATTTGAGGAATTTTTAATTCCTCACATGTCCTCTCACCCACATGTGGACAAGGACCTCCTTTATGAGGAGATCTTGTCCAAATCCCAAGGTACTATATAGTACCTCCATCTCATGTCCACATCATCCTTTCCAAACCACCTCACATGCCACATGTTAAGATGTGAGGGCTTGTGAGTTCTCAACTCACCATAGCCCTACATCTTGGCCTTGTTGGTTTAATATCAATCGTCCATTTCTCTAGAGAATCCAAAATTCTCTATAAATACTCCCTCTTTTCTCTCATTTTGGGGAGATAATTGTGCTAGCCAAACTCTTGCAAATTTTTCATTGGAGCCATAATTAGTCAAATTTCTCATTTTCTTGCACTCACCATAGCATTTGCTTCCATTGTTATCCAACTTCAACCATCTTGCATCTTCATTATCTGACATCAAAGGAGCATACAACATCAAAGATCGAAGGGCCACTCAAAGGACAACTCAACAAGGTAAAATGTTCCATTTTTTTTTGTTAAGTTAATCATTTTCCCAATCTTCAGGTGTAGGGTGTTTATATTTGATGTTTGCACTCTTTTGTTTGTTGCTTGTTTTCTAACATGTATTTTCACCCATTCACTATTTGAATTTCCCTCACATCAAAGATGAAGATAAACAGAGAAAAATATAAAGATGAGAGAGATATGGAGACATATTGTAAAATACATAGAGAGATAGAGGGGAGAGTGGGATAGAGAGAGATAGAAGGAGATAAATGGATGGAGGGAGGGAAGGAGAGAGGGAGGGGAGAGAGGAGGGAGAGAGAAGGATAGATAAAGAGAGGAGGATAGAGAGATAGAGGTTGATAATGATAAATATAGAGATAGATATGGAGATTAAGAGAGTGGGAGAGAGTGTGCATGAAATGGAGAGGGATAAAAACATAAATAAATTATGAGAGAGAAAATACAGATGGAGAGGGAGAGGAAGATAAATAAAGGAGGATAGAGAAATATAAAGAGAGAGATAAAGAGGGAGAGAGGAAAAAAAAGAGGGAAAATTATTTAGGAGAGAGGGGGGAGGGAGAGTGATAGATATAGGGATAGGGAGAGAGATAAAGAAATAAAGGGATTTGGAGAGAGAGGAATATAAAGAGGGGGAGGGAGAGATATACAAAAATAGTGAGAGATATATAAAGCTCAATATATGGACAAGAATATATTTAAAAATAAAGAGAGTGAGAGTGGGGGTAAATAAAGGGAGAGATATAGAGATAGAAGCTAAGCAATAAAGAGAGAGGGAGAAATAGAAAGAAATGTAGAGGAGAGAGAAGGAAATAAGGATATATAGAGAGGGTAAGAGACATCTAAAGATATAGTGAGAGAGATAGAAAAAGATAAAGGGAGAGGGTGAGATAAGGAGACAAATAAGAGGGAGAGGGGAATATATAGAGAGGTAGAGATAAAGATTAAGAGAGGGAGGGAGTGTGTTGGAAGGTTGAGGAAGTTTTTCATTGATGATGTTGTTTTGAAACATGAGCATGGAAGGTACATAGCAATGTAATGTAGTGTTATCATTGATGTCAACATTATTGTGAATCATTTTGATCAACTCTAACAAGTTTTGGAGTTGATATGGAAGAAATTTTTGCAAGATGATTTGGTTCAAAAAGATCAGGGTATGTGCAAGATCATCATGGAAAAAACAGGCCCTTAAGTGGCAAAAATTTAGAAAAATTAGAGTTAGGAAACTTGACGTAAAAATTTGAATAAGTTATCTATATTATTTCAAAAATATGAAAGAATAGAATCTATAGAAAATTGAATGTAGTTTCTAAACTGCTAGGTTTATTTAAAAAAAAAATCTATTTGGTGAAAATTTGAAATTTTAATACAGTAGCACTTAAATTTCAGGGAAAAAATAAGTAGGTGTCTGTCTGACCACCCTAACCATAATAAAATGATAATATTTTTTTATAAGATTTTAGATATAAGTAGATGACTCATGTACTAATGTGATGCATTTTTTTTGTAATTTTTTTCCAAGCAAATAATTAATTATGAATTTTTTATTACAACTTTTAAAAAATATAAAAAACTTGTATGTCTGACCACCTTAACTTGGTCAAAACGTCATGAAATTCAATTCTTTTTTTTTAATCCTATAGTATGCGAAGCATAGAATGTGATGCATGTTTTAGATTCAAAAAATGTGATATCGTTTGAAAGCTATAGATGGTTTTCAATTAGCCTCTCAATCAAGACTTTAGTCATAATTCAAATAGAAAGTTAATAATTATTATTTATTAAATTCAAATTAAAGCATAATTTATATTGGTGGAAAGGTGAGAATCTCCTTTAAAAACCCTTTTTGTTTCATCAATTTTGGGTAAAAAAAAATCAGCAACCACATACCCATCATATCGCCACTTTTTGGCCCATCATGATCTTGCACATACCCATCAAGTGAGTGGAAATTTGATTAAGTGTCAAATCTTCCAGTTCAATGTAACAATGCATCGATTTTTGGGTCTGCACCACTCTGCAAATGAAGAATTCACTCTATGCTTCTAACATCATTTTGTTGGATGTTAAATATATCTAATTCCAACATATATGTGTAATAGAGTTCAGCCTAGAAATTAACAATTATTTTTAGTATGTTCGTGTGGGAGAATGCACACTTTTCCAGGGATGAGTTTTTTGTTGTACGCTCTTGAGGATAAGTTTCTAGATGTCAGTAGAGCATGGATTCCAAATGGTATCAACTTTTTTTGGTCCACGTGTTGAGATATGTTGGATACATAGATGAAGGATTTTGGTTTTAGGTCTTATGTAGTGCCAACCTAACATGTTTGATGTTGTGTATATGACAAATATGTATTGCTATCTTATGTTGGATCTATTATACGTCCATGTCGACCTATCTTAAGATGTTTTGAGTTTTGGATTGTGGTGTTTTGTGTGGATGAAAATTCTTGGAATCTACATGTTATATTTTGACTGATTACATCTAATTAGGTTGACCTTATTAATGTTATACTTGATGCGGATATATAAGTTGGATTAGTTTTGGTATTTTGATGAATGTAAGTAATGTGTGATGTGTGTAAAGCGAATTTTATTATAGTAGGAAGTTAATTTTTGAATGTTGAGTTGAAGATCAAAGTTGTATGAATGAAGAGTGTGGAAGAGTGTTGAATTAGAATCAAATAAATTTTGTTCATTGTGCTTTAATGGAATTGTAATTCATGCATATATAAGATGAAAACTGTAATAGTTCAAAAATAGGACATGAGCCACTAGCTCTCTTCTATGTTTTTCTCTATGGATAGTGAGTCCACCTATAGTGAAAATTTCTATAAATATACTATAACTGGTTATAATATTTTGTGAGCTAACCCTCATTGTGGTTTTTCCCATTTTGGGTTTTCCACATAAAAATCATGGTGTTCATGTGTTACGTGATATTGTGAATGTTTCATGCTTTCTTTCCTTACTACAGTTGAATATGCATTAGTTATTGGATGTTTAATTTTTGAATGGTTTAAGAGAATACCGATCACCCCCCTCTCAGTATTGTAGGTGTTCAACAATTGGCATCAAAGCTTGGTTCCTTGGAAGGAGCTTAACCACTTTGGGAAGGCCTTGGAGATTGAACACATGGCTGATAGAAAATTTCCTATTCATCTAGAAGAGATTCCTACTATTGATTTTATAGAAGAAGATTGCATACTTGACAAAGATGGATAACTCAAAGTTTCTCTTGAAGATCTTGAAAAAATGAAAGTGAAAATAGAGATCTCAAGGAAAATTTTAAAGAAGCAAATGAATGTACATTAGAAAATTGAGAGAGAAAATCAAGAAGTTTAGAGAAAGGCATAAGGAAGTTAGTGAATAATTGAAATAAGAAAATGAAAACATCACTAGACTAAAAGTGCAAGTTAAAGAAAATAAAAGAGTTGAGGAATGTCTGAATGCAATGGTGAAAAGAAAATATGATGAATGCACATGGATTGAACAAGAAGTGGTAAACTAAAGATCTGATTTGGAAAAATCAAGAAGTCATGAAGAAAAATTCAAGATGAGTTCTACAATGCTTGATGAGATGATTGTAGGTCAAAAAGCATCCCAAAAAATATGTGTTTTATGATTTGAAAAAGGTGAAAGCTCAAAAGAAAATCAGAAACCTAATGCAGAAGAGAAGATCAATGAACCAAAGAAGACTGAAGACAAGAAGAACAATGGAAAGATTTAGAATCAAAGAAATGATGCTAAAAGGCCACCAATAAGACAACCAAATGTTCAAAGGTATCCATCTTTCAATGGTTTTTTCTATTCTTGCAATAAATGTGGACATAAAGCAATGAATTGTAAAATTAGGATGAATCAAAATTTTACATCCTTTAATGGTAAACGTTTTATATGCAAAAAATTTGGTCATAAAGCAAGTGAATGCAGAAGTCAAATGATGAATAGCTATAATAATGGTAGAATGATTCGATCTTTCAATGGTTACTATTATACATGCTATGGATTTTTACATAGGGCTAATCAATTTAGATCTAGAGTGAATGGAAGGAATACACTTTAGAAGAATATCACATGTCACAAGTGTAGTAGACCTGGACATATTACTAAGTTTTGCAGAAGAAGAAATATAAGGATAATCTGGTAAAAAAGAATGAACTAGTTAAAAAGGTTCATATGGTTGAAGTAGAGAATGAAATAGAAAAAGATTTGTAGAAATAAGGAAGAGACAAAAGATAAGGGAGAATTTGTATTGTCCTCTAGTGCAAATGTTTCCTTTGGAAACTAAGCCAAGAGCTATGGCTTAGGGGGAGCTTGAATGGATATCTTTTTCCCCCTTCTAGAAAAGAGGTGCTAATGTCTAAGCATAAATATATGTGATGTAGATCAACATGTTTGATCTATTGGTGAAGTTTGTGGAAGAAAATATGATGATACAAAAGTTTTTAGAGCTTCAGAAGTTGTCTATGCATACAAATAAAAGGTTGTCAGCTTTACGGGTTAAAGATTTCAATGCAGAATTAGGTCAAATTGAAAGGTTATAAGTAAATTCACTAAGGAAAAATAATTTCACAAAAGCATTCGAGAAGGAGCAGAGCAACAAGAAGAGAATTCAAAGTGTATAAGGTGATCTAAGATTTAGAGCATCGAAACCCTAGTTCAGTGAATGAAGTAAAAATATATTTTTTGAATCTTGTGTGCCCTAGTTTTCATAAATATTTGTTTGAAAGTATTTTAAATCTATATTGTAATGGATACACCAAGGGTCATACAGGTTACAAAAGACCACAACCAAAATTCAAAAGGTATCCTGCAAAAGCAATAGTTGATGAACTGTTAGGCACATTCTCACATATTCCATATGGAGTTTTACCAAATGAAGATATTAGGGCTTACATTCATGGAAAGATGGAAGAACATTCTCCCACTAAGTTAAGTGATATATGGGAAAATGAGTTAACAGGAGACAACTTTGTGACCCTAAAGCCAGAAAATAAAAAACCTAGTTGAGAAGAAACTGGATGTATGGTAGCGGTTCCCTAATTTATTTTATGATCTCAAGTGGATTAGAATGGCCTTAAGTAGACTACATGATCAGTTTGTCTAGATTGATATGCCTCACATGATAACAAAGGAAGTAATAAGAGAGATCATCGGTCTATGATCCACTAGACCTATCCTTGTTTTGAAGTCCATTAAAAATGAAGTGGTTATGGAGAAAGTAGGTGCGACATATGACAAGAGATCCCTTGTAGTAAATACCATTAAGAATCTAGTTGTGAGATACACAACTATGATGATTGGTTACAAAATTTATTATACAAATTGAGACAATTCTATATCTACCACTACAGTTAATGTGGCATATGATATGGTAGAAAATGGTGTAGATTATGACCTGTGTGAGTTGCTTAGGCAATAATTGATGAAGAATTTTAAGAAGACTAAGGAAAATAAATGTGTTTAAGTATGGCACCTTGGTCATGTGCTTACTCTTATTTCTTGAAGGAGCTTCCCATTATTGGAAGTGTAACTTAGACAAGAGGAAGGCCAGTTGAACATCAAATTGTAGATCATATGAGGAATCTTGGAGATGTTAAAGAAAAAGATGGTTCCCTTACTACTTTCTTTGTAGTATTCCAAAATAGAATACATGAGAGAGAGAGAGAGGATTTCAAGGACAATTGTTGAGAGATACAAAAATGGTATCACATTCCTTGTATCTACAAACCAATGCATTATGGAGGTTGTTGAACCAAAAATTGTTTGGGTTCCTGAACTAGGTTATGAGGTGATTGAAGATCTTAGTGGTTATGTTGATATCTTGTTAAAGAGCCCCAAAGACACCACAAAACCTAGATACGATACTTATGAGGAAACTTCCATGGAAGTTCACATGGAACAAAGGAAACCACAGATCAAGAAGAATGTTGATAAAATGGTCCAGATGTATATGCTACATAAATGGGTCTATCTAAAGAAAGAGTGCAATATGATATAGAGAGAGAGAGAGAGAGAAAAGGAAGTTTCAAGTGCAACATAATCATCTGGAAGTTCTAGGAGATCTAGTAGGATTGCTACCACTACTCCTTCTACCCAGAAGTCCTCCAAGACTTTTCCTTCTATTGGAGAGAAAAGAAAGATAAATGTCATCCCTCCAATAAGGAAGAAATCCACTCCAATTGTACACTCCACTAGAGCTAAGAAGAAGAATATTACCATTGTTGTACCACTTGCTAGCCCATCCAAGAGAAGAGTGAAACAAAAGGAAACAAGAGAGAAGGGTATTGGCATAAATGTTGCAGAAGAAGAGGAAGAACTAGAAGATGTACCCCTATTACCCCCATTGGTCCAAAAAAGGATTGATGCTTCACAAGGTGAAGCTAGCACCAAAAAGAGAACATTTGATATAATTGACACTGAGAGCGAAGAGGAGATATAGAAAGAGAAAGAAGCATTCAAGATCCATATTGATCTAGGAGGACCTAAATTTTCAGTCTCAAAATCTCTTAGAACTGGTGTCATTGTGTAGAGCCCGTCGACACAAACCCGACGCAACTCGAACGGGCTAAAAAGGAGTCTGTATGCAAAAGTTGTGAGCAATCAAAATTTTGGTCAATCGGCAAATCAGAGGGCTTAGAAAAAGAGCACAAATTTGAAATCATCAAAGGTGATCAAATGGGGTTTCATCATGAAGAGCTCGTCGAGAGATTTCCGACGCAACTCGTTTCATCCAAAACGGAGTCCATTTGCACAAGATACAAGCGGTCAAAGTTTGGGAGAAAAGTGGGTTGACTTGATGACGTCAACAAAAGTACTGTCAGCATTGATGCTAATGTAGCATCCAAATCAGTTGACTGTATAGTGACATTTTAGCAGAGTCAATAGACACAATGATGGGGCACTCTCGCGGCTTGACACTTGGACGAATCATTGTTTGACACGTGGCAAATGTCCTCCAATTACATGGCACCTCATGGCTCCTCTGGGTTGTTTGGTCTACCAAAAATAATATGAGGTGAGAGTTGAACCCACAAACTCAACCACACAATTCTACCCACAACCTCATTTCAATAAAATTACAATTAGCATTAATGTTGATGTAGCATCCCAATCAATTGATCGTATAGTGACATTTCAGCAGAGTCAGTAGACACAGTGATGGGGCACTCACAGCTTGACACTTGGATGAATCATTGTTTGACACGTGGAAAATTTCCTCCAATTACATAGCACCACGTGGCACCTCATGGCTCCTCTAGGTTGTTTGGTCTACCAAAAATAATATGATGTGAGAGTTGAACCAACAACCTCAACCACACAATTTTACTTGCCTACCAATGCGCCAAGGATGGGCTTTAATTATGCTAGGCCAATTATTTGTTTTGATGTTTATGTGTTTCAAATTTTGTTTTAAAAATCGAGTGTTGGGGGTTTGAACCTACGACCTCCCCGCCGCACAAAATACTCTTCACCGTTCCTACATTCAATGGCTTTGAAATATTTTTGGGAGTAAGTTTTTTTAGATAAAGGCTTAAAGCCGCTTACCCCTCAATTTAAATATTCACCCTAAAATTTAAAAAGGGAAATCTCTTATTTTGAAAAAGGATTTTTAAAGAATCTTCCAAAGCCCAAGAAAATGAAGATTTAAAGGGGCTATTTAAAAGGCTTTAGAAGATTTTCAAGTATGTTGAAGATCTTTAAAGATTATTTAAAGGGATTTGGATTTGATTTTGAATGGGTTAGAATATTTTTTTATGATTATAATGTAAGCCCAAAATTATAAGGGCCATTATTTCTAAGGATATAGTTTAAAATTGGAGGATATGAGGGATTTTTCTAAATAATATGGTTATAGACCATACTAAGAAAATTTTATGTATAAAAAGAGGGGAAATGGGCTTGTGAAGGAGAGAATTTTCTTGGAGAGAATTGTAACAGGGAGAATTATTCAAGTTTTTTTTGAGAGAAAATTACAAGGTGTTTGCATATATCAAAAATTATAAAAGAGTGAGAGATTGTGGAGAGATTATTGCAGGTTCTTGGAGCTTGGGTATTGTAACAAAGCATAATTTTTCTTAGCGATATCAGTAAAGCGGTCCCAACATTGAGAAGCAGACCCGGAGACGTAGTCCACATTGGACAAACTTCGTTATCAATCTGAACTTTGTGATCCTTCTATTTCTATGTCTCATTCTTCTCTCTTTTGTCTCAATTTTCTCTATAGTTTACATTCAGTATTTGAATTTATAATTACTTATTTTGTAATCTCAACAATTAAACAACATAGTCACACAATTCTACGTGGATCGAGAAAATTATGTAATTACGAGTTAAGTGCAATAATTTGTAACTTTCTAATTACAAATCACATATGAGGGAAAAGAAGAAGGAAGCCAAGAAGGATTCTTTAGAGAAAAAGAAGAATACAAAATCAAAGAATACTCTAGTCAAAAGCAAAGAAGAGGAACAAAAAGAACCGGTAAGGCCTCATTCCCCCATGAAGTTGGAGGCATTGTTTAACAATATCTTGCAAAATGAGATGTTGAAGGATACTGTAGTTCTATATAAAGATGTAGATGAGGTGGAAAAATCCACCATCATTGAAGCTATAGAAAAGTATATTTTTGTACTTGAAGTTGATATGAAGAATATCAAGAAGGATATTCTTGGTGATTTATGCAATATTTTGTTGGAAAGGATACAAGAGGTAATAAAAGAACATGAAAGGATTAAGGAAGAAGCTTTGGATAGAGTGAGTGATCCATTATCCAAGGATGATAGAGCCACATTGGCTATTTTATTTAGTAAGGAACTAACGGAAAAAAAAAGGGTTACTACCCTTATGGGAAAGGATCAAGGTGGTCTAGAAAGAATCAGAAAGGAAAGTAATGAAAACACTAAGGAGATAGCTCAAAAATTGGGGATGTTACTAACTTGGAAAAAGAAGAAGAGAATGTTGAGATCCCTCGAGAACACAATAATGAAGGAGAAATGCAAAAAAAATGATGCTCAACATGATCATGACACAAACAAAGAAGTTGCATTAGATAACACTCCTCGGGAAGTGGAGGACATGATAGAGAGAAATGTTGAAGGGGCAATGATCGAAGAATACATTGCAAAGGAGAATACCATCACACCTTTGATCCAAGAAGAAGTCACTCCTTTGGTAGTCTTAGAAAACACTAAAATCGTTACAAAAGAAGAGAAAACAAACAAGGATGATGATGATGATGCAGAGAAATAAGAAGAACAAGTGGAGAGAGATGAAGATAAGGGTGCATCTAGAGATGCACTAGCAAAAATAGAAAAACCATTAGAATCTAGTAATGTTGAGGAGAAGGATATAAAATGAAAAGATGTAGAGACAACTAAGCTTTTAGGTGAATCCTTTGGCTCCTTTGGAGATTCCTTGAAGAATATTATAAGAATTCAACCCCAATTCCAACTAGTTGTGTCTTCACAACTTTTACAATTTCCAACACATCAAGGAAATGTTGAGTTAGATTAATTCACTCCCATCCATAAGCTACAACTGGGAGATATGTTCCATGTATCTGCAAGGAAATAAATCATAGAGACACACTAGAAGAGAAGTGAACTAATGGAAGAAGCAGTCAAAGCATTACACGAAACAATACCTAATGCAAGTATAGACACATCTCTCTCTGGTATGGATAATCTCAAATTACTAATTGATTATTTCAAAATATATGCATCCAGACTGAAGGAAGAAGCAAAAAAAGAAGTGGAGAAGAGGATCATTGACAAAAGAATGTTAGAGATAACTAAGAAATGTGTCATTGCACATAAAAATTGTTTTTTGAGTTATTGAAGGATGTTGAAGATTGTGTTGATGAGGTGAAGGCTCTATATCAATATGGAATGAAGTGGCTCTCAGCCACATAGAGAATAAGGAAGGAGATATACTCTATTGAGTCTCAAATTAACTCTACCTCAAGTGCTTATGATCTAGTAGCTGATCTAACTAGAGAGACAAGGAGTACAATAGAAGATATGCATAAGAAATTCTTCTAGTTGTAAGCACAAAAAGAACATATTATTCTAAAGTTTGGAGAATTAAGGGATCTTGTCAATCCTAAATTCCTACTTGTTTCAAAAGCTCTATTGAGTGTAGATAAAGCCAAAAAGATGAATCTAGTGCCTGCTACTTTGGAAGAGGGAGAAGAATTATCTCTTGAGTTTGAAATGCAAAGTAGGATGCTTGTGGAGGCTAAGAGAGAATGGCATCATGGTAGGAAAGCCAAAGAAGATCATTTGAAGAAGTTGCAGGTGTCAAACACCTTCGGTTGACTCATTTCTTATGTTTTTCTATGAATTTCCAATATTTATGTTCAAATTATTTGTACATATGTAGACAATACAAAGAAGTTTTCTAGTACCTTTTTTGGTTTTTTCTTGGGTATATGACTCAAGGGGAGTCAATCCATTCTTTTCAATTTGTATATATCCTTACATTTCTTGGGTGGAGTTTTGGTGATAGTTAGAACAAGTAGAATACGCATCCTTTACCCTTGATGTCAAAGGAGGAGAGTAGTTTGGAGATTTTTGGAGATTTTTGGCATGTTGCCACTAATGACAAAGGGGGAGATTGTTGAAAGGTTGAGGAAGTTTTTCATTGATGATGTTGTTTGGAAACATCAACATGGAAGGTACATAGCAATTTAATGTAGTGTTGTCATTGATTTCAATATTTTTGTGAATCATTTTGATCAGCTCTAATAGGTTTTGGAGTTGATAAGGAAGACATTTGTGCAAGATGATTTGGTCTAGAAAGATCAGGTGAGTGGAAATTTGACTAAGTGTCAAATCTACTAGTTTAGTGTAATAGTGCATTGATTTTTGGGTTTGCACCACTCTATAAATGAATATTTCACTCTGCACTTCCAACATCATTTTTTTGGATGAACTAAATGTATCTAATTCTAATATTTCATCATGTTTGGACAAGTGATGTGAGAGATATGTGTAACAAAGTTCAGCCTGGAAATTCACAGTTATTTTAAGTACAATATGTTTGTGTGAGAGAAACTACACTTCTCCATAGATGAGTTTTTGATTTTTTGCTCTTGAGGTTAAGTTTTTAAATATTAGTAGGGCATGGATTCCAGACAATATCAAACTTTGAGGTCCACATGTTGAGATGTGGATACACAAATGAGGGATTTTGGTTTTAGGTCTTATGTTGTGTTGACCTATGCGAAGGATAAATATGTATTGCTATCTTATGTGGGATATATTATAGGCCCATGCCAACCTATCTTAAGTTTTTTTAAGTTTTGAATTGTGGCATGTTGTGTGGATGAAATTTTTTGGAGCCAACAAGTTATATTTTGATTGATTACATCTAATTAGCTTGACCTAATTAATGTTATACTTGATGTGGATATATAAGTTGGATTGTTTTCTGTATTTTGATGAATGTAAGTAATGTGTGATGTGTGTGATACAAATTTCATCAGATCAGTGTGAAGTTAATTTTCAAATGTTGAGTTGAAGATCAAAGTTGTGTGAATGAAGAGCATGACAGTGTTGAATCAAAATCAAATAAAGTTTGTTCATTGTGCTTCAATGAAATTGTAATTCATGCATATTTAAGATGAAAATTGTAATAGTTCAAAAATAGGTTGTGAGCCACCGTCTCTCTTCTATCTTTTTCTCCATGGACAGTGAGTCCACCTATAGTGAGCATTTCTATAAATATACTATAACCGACTATAATATATTGTGAGCTAACCCTCACCATGATTTTTCCCATTTTGGATTTTCCACATAAAAATCATGGAGTTCATGTGTTATGTGATGTTGTGAATGTTTCATGCTTTCTTTCCCTACTGTAGTTGAATATGCATTAGTGATTGGATATTTAGTGTTTGAATGGTTTAAGAGAATACAGATTCACCCCCCTCTCAGTATTCTGGGTCTTCAACATGACTATGTATGAAATCAAGAGGGATAGAAACATAAATAAATTATGAGAGAGAAATATAGATGGAGAGGGGGAGAGACAGAGAGAATTAAAGTGAGGGAGGATAGATAAATATAAAGAGAGATAGATAGATACATAGGGAGAGAACAATTTAAAGAGTGAAAAGTATTTAGGAGAGAGGGGGAGAAGTGGATATGGAGATATATACATAGAGATTGGGGTGAGAGTGATAGATATAGAGAGAGGGAGAGAGATACAGAGATAGAGGGAGAGGGAGAGAGAGAGAGATAGAGAGAAAGAGGGAGATATATATATATATATATATATAAATAGTGAGAGATATATAAAGCTCAATATATGGGCAAGGAGAGCTATTAAAATAAAGAGTGAGAGTGGGAATAAAGAAAGGGAGAGATATAGAGATAGAAGGAGAGAGATAGAGGGAGGGGGAAATACAAATAAATAGAGAGAGTAGAGAGAGGTTTCAATAGGGATATATAGAGAGAAGGTAAGAGACATATAAATAGATAGTGAGAGAGATAGAAAAAGATAAAGGGAGAGGGTTATATAAGGAGATAAATAAGAGGGAGAGGAGAATATATATAGAGAGAGAGATATATAGAAATAGATACATTGAGTAGGAGACATAGAGAGGAGGGTCATAGAGAGATAGAGAGGGACAAACAAAGAGAAAGGGAGATATGGGATAGAGATGGTGTGTGGGAGATATAGAGAGAGATTCAAAAAGGGAGAGGGAGAGGGAGAGAGGGAGGGAGGGAGGGAGGGGTATAGATAGATAGAAAGGAGAGAAATGGAGGGGGAGAGAGAGAGAGAGAGGGAGGGAGGGAGGGAGAGGGAGAGGGAGAAATGGAGAGAGAGTGTGAGAGAGAGAGAGAGAGGGAGAGGGATGGAAAGAGAGAGGAATGATAGAGAAAGATAAAGATAGGGAGCTAGATAGAGAGGGAGAGGGAGAGGGGATAGAGATATAATGATAGAGATTAATGAAGGGGGCGAGTGGATATAAGAGAAAGGGGAATGGAAAGATATAAAGAGAGAAGGATCATATAGAGAGATAGAGAAAGAGAGGGAGAGTAGAGGATATGGAGAGAGATAAATATATAGTGAGAAAGATATATAAGAAGATAGAGGTAGAGGGAGATACACATAGAGATAGTGAGAGAGATATATATTATATAAAGAGATGGAGGGGGAGAGAGAGAAATAGAGAGTGAGTGAGAGATAGAGAGAGGGAGAGATAGAGAGATGGAGAGAGGGAGAGGGATACATATAGGGAAAGAGAGAGGGGAGGGATATATAGAGAGGGAGAGAGGTGGAGAGGGTGAGATATATAGAGAGAAATTGAGAGGGGGATACAATGGGATAGAGGGGTATATAGAGGGAGATAAATAAAAATAGATGAGAAGGAGAGAGATAGAGAGAATGATAGAGATAGATAGAGATGTTTAGATAGAGAGAAAGGAATAGATATAGGAGCACTATAGTAAAAAAGGGAACTTAGAGAGAGGGAGTATTTAATTTTAAGACATGGGATTGTATTTTTATTTTATAAAATATCACATCTCATGTTCTACAAAATGTAGCCATGTTTTGTGGAACATGAAATATGCTCATGTTTTTTGTTTCACAAAATATACACACATTGTTGTTGCATGAAACAGGCTTGTGTGTTTTGTTGCACAAAATGCACTAATGTTTGAGTGAAAAATATTTCTCGCCCTTTTTTATTTGGAATAGATGTGGCTAATAAGCCTAAAGGCTTGGACTATTCATTTACCTCCATTTCACATATTTTTGACCTTCAATAGAGTTTCACTTGCATATCATCCAGTTTACACATTGTATAATAATATTTAATAAAACCACCACCAAAATTTAACACATCTACGTTTCTAACCATATAATTCTTTTTATATTTGAAATAGATTAACATTTTTAAAAAAAATATTTTATTAATGTTTCTATATCCCTCAGGTGCATATGTCTTTATTTTTCTTTATAAATTTTGTTCTTATCAAATAATTTTTAAAAATATATAAGATTTTCTTGCACTTCATTCTTTACACATTGAAAAATTGTATGATTATTATTGTGCAAGTTATGAGACATATAGGTTCAGTGATGCAATTTTTAGGATGCATCCACTTTGAAAATTCACAAAAAAAATATTCAATAAAAAATTACAAAAATATAATGAAACTTCTAGTACTCACTCTTAACTATATTTCAACCAATCAATTTTTAAAAATGCTAAATGAAAAAAAAAAGGTGGGGCATACGTCAGACACTATTTTGTATTTAAACTTGAGAAGAACATGAACATTTTTGTGTGTGCACATTATTTCATCTTCTTAACCATAACTATTTTTGAGAAACTTTAGTAGTTTAGAAACTAGATTCAGAGTGCAAGAATTATCGTTCTTGTATCTTTAAATTTTGAGTGCATGAATCACAAATTAATCATCCAAGTTTAGGTTTACCTATTCTCAAAAGAAGAAGAAAAAAGGACACTTTTGACCTCCTTTTATATACCATTTCCATGCACTTACCCCATTAGAATAAAGTATTAGTGTGAAAAGATTTTTTGATGCATCTAATTATCATTTATCTAGTTCCTACACCTAGTATTCCTATTCACACTAGCTTAATTTAACTTAGTGGTTTAGTTGTCTCACCTCATAAACACTTAACACATGCCTTCACACTTAGTCCATGTGTTCTACATGTGTGTCATATGACTTGGAGGTTTAGTCAGTCTTTATGTTTCACCTTCCTAACCCCTCCTTATCTTATATAAACAAGGAGTGATAATTGTATTCTACACATTCTATGATATTTACTTGGCTTTTGCATTGTGCTTGATTCATTTTATATTAGTTTGAATAATACATTCATTATTTGTTGCTCCAACATGGTATCAAAGCATTGAATTGCAAGTTCCTTCTCATTTTTGGTGAATCAAACTTGATCCTTGTTAACAAAGCACCATGGAGCCAAATGAACACTTCTATTATGTCTAAAAGGTCCAAGAAATAAAGAAATACAATTCATTTTGTTAAATTCGATAATTTTCAATTTTTACAATTTTTTTGCCATTTATACAAAAAGTAAAATTAAAAAAAAAAATCATAGAGGGCCAATCTTCCCTCTATCTATTTCTCATTTGGTCAAAAAAATATTTTTTCCTATTGCAAGAATTTTGTGGCCTATCATCCTACTTGCAAATTTCATGGCATTTCTTTTGTCACTAATTTGTAGGTTCTAGAGGTATTTGTCTCGTAATTTTTTCTAGTTTTCCAATTTCTACACAGTATCATATGCCATAGCTAATGCATTGTAGATTGAAACATGTTGCTCATTTAAGCCACCATTTCTTCAATAACTAGTTGCGGATAGTCATTTGCTTCTAGATCACCTACAATTTCCAATTATTTTTTATAAGGTAAGTAGGGTTTTGAAAGGGCCTTGGCCCTTTTACAATAAAAAAATATTGATCATGAAGCACCACATACAACAATAAACAACAAAAAATAGGAGACCCCACAAGAAACAACAAAACTAATAGACCTACCAGCCCACCAAAATCATGATGGTTTAAAAAATTGTTTCAAAGAACCATGTTCTATCTCAAAAGAAGGATCCTTCTCCCCAAAACTAACCTTTTTGGGGAGGAGAGGATACATACAATCACTGGTAGAACTTTCCCCCATATTCAAATCAACATCCTATGGCGGAAACTCTTTAAGATCAGCTTTTAGAACTTCCTAACAAGTAGGACTAGAGTCTTCCTTAACAGCTTGTTGAATATCCATCTTCCTTCAAGGAGAAAAAGAGTCCTCTTTAGCAGCTTGTTGATTGTCTTTCTTCTTCTAAAAACAATGTTTTTTCTTGTTCTTGTGACATGAAGCAAAGGAATGACCCACTATACCACAAGAAAAAAAGATTACAGGAGAGTCTTTAAAGTCTAACTACTGAACCCAAAAAGCAAATTTGGATGACAAGGAAACCTAAGTGCAACTGCAGATTTTTCTCCACAAACACACAAAATCTAGCTTATAACAATTGCTTACTAAAATTAGTGATCTTATTAATAGAGTTGTATTTCCCAAAAGAGTTAGCAATAGACATAAAAAAATATTTTCATTCCAGAATTCCAAAGGAAGCCCATTTAGATGGACCTAAATAGGAAACTTGAAAGAATCAACCATAGGATTGAAACCAGGTGACCAGTTTTGAGGACTTAGACCATTTCACCTCAAAAACCAAGGGCCATCGAGCAAAAAATTAGTACAATCCTCCTACAAATAAAAGGAAAAAATAAAAAATCTATTCAACAAAGCAAATACCTGCACCATGTCATGAAGCTTCCAAATATGAAAGATCCATTTGCGAACAGTGTCAATGTTGGGGCGATTCCCACATAATCTCCCAATAAGCGAACACCTTAACTAGTCAGTTGTATCCTCAAGGAGAGAATCAAGAACATCAATAGTGATTTTCACAGTCTCCACATCCTTCAGGGTGCTGGAACTTCCATTAGAGCAACCTTCCTCATGTGCAGTAGCCAAAGGAACAACAGGCTCAAAAAAGATAGCAGTCAAAGGAACATCAACTGGAGAAGGAGAAACAACTTCATCCACCAATGGCAGAGACCTATATGGAGAGTGAAGGACAAAATTCAAGCTGTTATTTGTGTTGAGCAGGGGAACCTTAGAGGGGAAAAGGAAACCTTGCCTCAAACCCAAGAAGTTTCTCACCATCAATGGCCTCAGCCACATGCACCTCCACAAGCTAATTCATCTTCTAATGAGCCTCCAATAAAAAAATCCATGAGGAATTCCTCCTCTTCATCGAGGAATAATCCCCATCAAAATATATGGAAGGAGGGGAAGCGGGGTCTTCAACCTCCCACCCAACTTGCATCTCCTCACAATCTAAATCAGAAAAGAGAGAAACAGTGCCAAGGAATAACCCCTCATCTCCCTTAGAAGCTTTTGAAACACCATCTCCATCACCATCTCCGTCTTCATCTGCAACACAAGAATCATCCGGTAGGTTTTTCCGCCATAGCTGAGAATAGCGTAAACCCTTGTTCGCACCCTTCCTCGCTTCGCTCTTCATCATGCCCTCTTCTCCATGGCTTCTACGTAGCGCTAGAGGGTAAAAATGTTCATGTTAATATCCTTAGCTCATAGTTTTTTGCTGTGTTATTTTGAAGGTGGCTTAAAATGTTAGGCTTTGACATCTGATATGTCAAATTGTTTTGACATTGTGGTGTTTAGCATCCTCTAGATCAAAGGTAGTGCCTAAAATCTAAAACATATGCATCGTCAATTCTCCTAATTTAGATATATGACACCTTCATTCTTTTGAGTGAGATTAGTGCTGAAATCACAAGGAGGCTACGAGACGATTAGAAGGAATTATGCATGTGGAGAAGCCAATTCCATCGGTAGGTTCAAGTATTTTGGCCAGTAAGCACTCAATCTATCTCTATTTTGGCCATTCTCAACATGTTGTTTTGGGTAATTAAAGGCAATGTGAAGCATTTGAAGGCCATTGAGTAGAGTTTGAAGGTCGTTGAGCAAATATGTGGCTTGTCCATTGTGAAGAGCAACAAATGTATTTGCGGGTCATAATGCTTTTATAGTTATGTGGGAAATTTTTGTGCTTCGGAGATAGCTAATATTCCTTTTACTCTACCAAATGGCCAAGTCTTCTCAAAACAACTCTCTAAAGACTACATTAAAAATTGCCATGATCAATAAAATCTCAGAAATATACTTGCTACCCCACGCTGTCTGCATATTCATTGTGTAGGGCGATAGGTAAAGCATTCTTCAACCCACGCCCGAAAGACCCAATCTCCTATCTTTGATAAACAACATTTACCGATAGAGTTTATAATCAATTTTCCATTCAACATTTATTGTAATTATTTTCTCTTAACTGTTTGGTTTATGATAGCGGCTAGTGTTTTTAGCTAGAAAGTTTGTAAAAGGGAGAAGGTTTTCATTTTTTCTTAACCTGCAAATGGGGAGTTTTTTCAAGCGTGAGTAGTTGTCAAAAAGTCCTTTCCAAGTTGGACAAACACCACCAAGAAATTTTAGAAATTGTAAATTTTTAATCTGTATTTTAACTTCCGAAATCAATGTAATTTGTGAAATTTTTTATGAGGCATAACTTTCACCTCGTTTATTGAAAATTAATTATTTTTTAAAAATTCATCAAATTTTCAGAATGATTCTAGGCTTGTAGTCCAAAAAAGTTTTGGAATGCCCATTTTTCCATATTTTTAAAACTCTATATGAGTCATAAATGAATGATTTAGCTTCCAAATTTGACACATGTGCTTGTAATTCTTGTTTTGCATCTTACTGTGGGGTCAACATTTAGATATAATCTAATTTTGTGGGTTTCATAAGATGCAATTCAAGTGCCTTGTGTGCACATCATGGATACTAAATTTACTTGTTAACTCCACATAATTTCCACACATGAAAATTCAAAGTACAACAATTACTTCAATCTAAGGAATTATGGCAAATGGTTACTAGGCAACAACTGTAATTTACTAGGGATTTTGAACAATTTACTTAGTGAAAAAAGTATAGATGAAGAAATGAGGATAATAAGTCTTTTGTTTATGATAATTTGTAATTTCACTTTTCTAGTTGTACAACTCCTAACCAAATGTGGGAAAAAATTTGTGATCTCTTTGGTAAAGTTGATGAATTCAAGATTCTACAATTGGATGTTGAACTAATAACATTGTCTCATGATCCTTCTCTTCTATCAAATATTTCTTGGTTAAATTTAAGTATTTGTTTTCTAGACTTCAAGGTTGTGGTTAAAGAAAAAGACAAAGATTATGTCTATGTCTTCTTGATTTTGTCAAAGTTAAGATGTCCTTATTAGATATTTTATTCTTTTGTTTACTCTACCATGGATTCTCTTGGATCAACACATGTAATGCCTTCTTTTGAACAATTTTGTGATAGACTCACAAGAGAACAATCTAAATTAATCTTTATGGATGATATCACCTCTTCAAAAATTTAGGAACTAGTTGTCCAATCATCTAAGGGAAAATGAAAGAAGTCTTAGATAATAAACCTAAGGAAAAATCAACTTCAAAAAATGAGCCATCATCTAAGTAAAAGAATATAGTCAACACACAAGCCACGTCCTCTACATAGTCAGGAAAGAAGACTTACAAGTCTAAAAAGAAACTCCATTGTACCTTTTATGGATTACATAATCATGATAGCAAAAATTTTCATAAGAGAATTGTAGCTACGAAAGAGGCCATGCAAAGACTCAACATTGATCTTCTCAAACCTACTAAGGGGCATACCGTTATAGATAGAGGTTTGGATTCATCCAAAGATAGTTGGATAGTTGACTCAAGAGCCTCACATCACATGATCTTCTAGCATTTATTTCTGACAACACTACTTCTCAAATTTTAGTGGGAAACTCTTCATAGATTCTAGGTATGGGGTTAGGTATAGTACAATTGATAGAAGGTAGCATTGAGGACATTCTCTAGTTCCTAAGATTTCAACTAATCTTCTTTCAGTTTATCAGATTTGTCATATTGGTAATGGAAATATAGTTGAGTTTTCACCACATGATCATGTATTTATTTGAAAACTACACCATCCAGAGAGGATTATTGCTTCAAACAAAGCAAATCATGGGTCTTGGTTGTACTTGTTTCATGGTTTTGAGTTATCTTATGGAGCATCACATATTGCCCATGTTGAATCTTGGAGAATAATTTGACACGAGAAGTTTGGACACCTCAATTATAGGTATCTTCAACAATTGAGTACTTAAATATGATACTTGGAAGCCCTAAGGTGTCTTACACAAAGGGAATTTGTCAAGTTTGGGTACTTGGAAAATATCATCAAGAACCCTTTCTAAAGGGTAAGGCCCATTGTGTTATACCTTACTTGAGTTGGTTCATAGTGACCTCATGTCATTTCCAACTCCTTCATTTTCAAGAGCCAAGTGTGTACTCACTTTCATTTATGATTATTCTCATTACACTTGGGTGTAATTTCTTAATTACAAAAATGATATATTCAACACTTTTAGTACCTTCAAGGTGTTCATGGAGAAGAAGTTAGGTTCTTCTATT
>VDFB02281492.1:409593969-409784276 GCA_007258455.2 Sequoia sempervirens | reverse complement strand
AACTATACCTAGACTCGACCTTCAAAATATCTGACTTGCCAACCCTTATTTCAGCCTTGAAATCCTTCTTATAGAAAACAAAGGAGCAAAAAGCATCGGGCCAAAAATTACGGGCACCTGTCAATTGGACTGCTATGTGCTAATTCAAAACTATGATCAAAACCACCAAGTCCCAAAGCATCTTTTTCGTTGATTTCTACTCATTACACAATAGCTGTAGCATTTGTTACACCTCAGAACCTATGCCCAAAGCCGCCATGGAAACAAAACCATAATTAGTTATAATATAACTGCTAAGCTGTCAGTTGCCAGTAATAGACACCGTTTCACTCCTCTTCGGTTAAGTACTTGTCCACCCAATTTTGATATTCCCCATCCATTGGCCAATTAAAATTCACCATCTCCCTCACCTTGGTATTGTAAGGTGTGAATTTCACCGCAACCTGGTTGGCCTCCCTCTCAAATGACTCTAAGAACATGCTAGTATTAATTATTTTATCCATGCTGCTTACCAACAAGTCATGGTCTGAGTCATCAAAAATCAATTTGATTTGTGCATTAATAATCTCTTCTGCCCTATCTTGCCAATGCTGCAGTGTCTTAATATTTCCTTGTGCATCTATTACATCTGGCAGAAAAGTGTCATTCCAATCATCAAAACTCTTTACTAGTTCTCTAATTTTCCTACTCAAATCATTAGGCAGGGTCTGGAATCCCTTCAATGATTTCACAAAGATTTGAGTAGGCTTTAATGACTGGGGCCTGTTATTTACATCAAATCTTGAAGCCTTAAACATAACATCTAAATCAGTGGCCAGAGGGATCCACTTCTCAACCAGAGGTAGAACCACTTCCCGATCTCTCTTAATGTTTTGTATTCCACCCAAGTATAAAGAATATAAAGAATGTACAACTGGCAATCTAGAATCAACCTTCTCATTTAAATGCCTCAAAATGGTGTCAACCACCTCATTGTGTTTAGCCATAGCACCATCCTCACTCGCCCTTAGGGTAGCCTGTAATTCTGTGATTTTATTCATCATCTGCTTTTTGGTAGGATTTGCAGAATACTCATCTTCCTCTTCAACTAGCCCTGGTGCAGGGCTATTAGTAGGTGTCTGAATTGGGGATCTAGGAGTAGAGATGATTGGGATAATAGGGGGCAATGACCTCGAAGTAGTAGGTAATGCTCTGATTGCAGAGGCACTGAAGGATTCTCCCACCTGCCCGTATCTCAATCTATCTACTTCAGACTGCAGCTCAACATTTTTGTGCTGCATTCTACTATACTCCCTGATTATTGCATTGTACTTTTCCATTAGGCTTTTCTTTTAGCTTCATCTCTTTCAACTGTCTTCTGGGCCAATTTGGCCACATTCAGTGTCAGGCTTGTGGCTTTTGTTGTTGAGGTTTCAGAAGCTCTCTTGATAATGAGCCCGCCCCTTAGACTTGGGCTAATATCAGCCACATTTGGTTTTCTACCTTGAGGTGCCAGTGCTCATATGGCTAAAGTTTCATATTCCTCACTAAAAGCAGA
The DNA here is from genome assembly GCA_007258455.2 of Sequoia sempervirens. Taxonomy (NCBI): domain Eukaryota; kingdom Viridiplantae; phylum Streptophyta; class Pinopsida; order Cupressales; family Cupressaceae; genus Sequoia; species Sequoia sempervirens. Next base: position 409,782,739 of record VDFB02281492.1, on the reverse strand, counting down.
GTCTTGTAGAGCTGCCTTGACTTCTTCTTCACTGTTTTGCATAGGATGCTTAGACTGCATAATAGCATTGAATCCTATAGCATCAGCTATGTCCCATTCAGGGAGGAGTAAGACACCAGCCTGAGATACAAGTTTCCTTCCTTCATCAGGAGTGATGCTTTTGAATTGCTCCATCAATTCAGCTTTGACTTCATCATCATTCTCCTGGTCAGACTTATCAGGTCTTGATTCCCTCCTAGTCTTGCATTTATCCTAATATTCTTCAAGTTTCATCCTCCAGATCAACTGCAAGAACACAGGAGTTTTCACGAAGGCATCATCATCCAAGAACGCCTTGCAAGCCACCATCGTGACATCCTATACACACTACCCCTTTATATCCATATCAGTTAGCACCAATTATGCTGATCTAGGAGGGGAGGGGATACCAACCTGCATGTCCTGATCAGTTACAATTATTTCATCCACCAGATCCTCTTGTGACTCCTCAACTCTTCGCCTCTTAAGGCTTGGCTCTGATGGGAGCTCTACAGTGTCATTTCTAGGTGGTGAATCTAGATCCACAATCTTTATCCCCCCAGGTTTCCTAATCCCATGACCTGGTTGTGATGATGTTTTCATTATTTGTTTCCCTTTTTTATCTCCTCCTTCTTCATCACTGCTATCATCTCTCTTCCTCTTATATAGAGGCCTGTCCACTGGTGGCTGATAGGTTGGCCTTGTTTCTTTAGGCCTCACCTCTAATCCCTGAATTCCCCAGTCCAGTTCCAAGTTTATTTTCTTGGTTCTGAGGGTGCTCATGATTTCTTTAAAATTATTCATCAAGAAATAAATTCTTTTATAAAATGGAGTGAACTCCATCAGTGGATCATATTTTGGATCCAGTTTATGCACCATGGCCAACACTTTCTCATAATCAATCCACTTCTCTTTATTTAATTCCTACTGGCTCAAATCAAACTCATTTCTAATCAAATCCTCAGGAAAATTAAAAACATGAGCAAACTTGCCAACCTTAATTCTTTGCCTAAATAGGGAAAAGAATCACTCAGGGTCATGCTGCCTCCTAGATCCACTCTTCAAATGGTAGTCATCAAAATATCTGTCAAAGTGAACCCATCATTCCTTGGAAAAAACAAAGTCTGAAACAATAGTATAATCAGGGAAAAAAGTCCATTTTCCTTTTCCTATCAAATTATCTTCATGAATGCAACCTAGTTGCCACATGACCTTTGCAAATCCCATTCTTGATGGTACATTATATGGGATAATATGAGGAGCTCCCTGGAAACCATAAACCCTTAGGACAGTGCTTACAGGGTATAGAATGATGTCACCCCAATTATGACACACCTTCAAATAAGGCTTCCTCACTTTGGGTCAGAGGAAGTCATGCAAATCCTCAGGAATCCTTGGCACATTCACCATTAGTCTAACTCTGAGCCTGGAAGCAAAGCAGTTATCAAACTGCACAAAACTGGCATCTCCCTTGTTGTAAGACAAGTCTGCACTCTAAGCCTGCACTAGTAATTTTTCTCCATTCATCTCCTGCCTCAGCTCTATTTACTCTGAGAAGAAATTGACATTCTTGTACAAGAACATATGCATTAATAAGGAGTACCAAAAGAAAGGAGTACCAGTGTCCCCCACATACAAGTTCAGTAAACCTTCATGTATCCTTTCAGCAAGGAAAGAAGCATAGTCATACACTATAGAAAAGTTAGGATGTTGAATTTGAGCCCCCATAAACATATAAGCAATGGGCATCATGATATTAGGGCTGAAACCTAAAATTTTGCAAAGTGAATAAAAAGTTGCCAAGAAATGATTAGCAAAACAACTCAACCTGAAAGGTTCTCGGTCAGTTGGGCTAATGTGAATCGTTGAACTGCCCGCCCTGGCTAGATGAGGAGGAAGCAACTTTAATCTGAAAAGAGATTGTACCCTGGCATATTCCTGCATCATTTCATCAAGGTCTATCGGGACCAAGAATGAGCTGTATTCACTTAAATCAAAAACCTGCTGAATCTCATATGCATTTATATTCAGTAAAACCCTGCCATCATTATCACTAATAATCCTTGTGACGGGATCATATCATCCAGCCACTGCCCTGAGTAGGTCAACATCAAGAAATACATTCGACACCACAAGTTTTCCCATATCATATCTCCAACCATTTGAAAAAGGATGAGACATATTTCGCTACCCATACCATCTCCTAAACATTTCCAAGCCCATCATTTGTACCTTAGCATCCACAATGTTATAGGTTTTATATCTTAATCTCTCACTTAAGGTTGTCCCATTTAATAAGATCAAACCCCTCTTCTTGTCATTTGTTGACAAATGGAATTGGTCAAGGAAATCGTCGTATAGATTCCTTTGCAAATAATCAATAAGGCTAGAATGCTACTTTAGTGGCACCATTTCAAACAACCAAGGCTTCTCCTAAGATCAAATTTGTGAACAAACTAGGGCTACCCAAAACAAAATTACAGTAGAATTTTGCAATTTCCCACAATTCAAAAGAACCAGTAACTCTAAAACCTTAATCCAGAAAATTGCTGACCAACACAAAACAACCCTCCACAAGAATCACATTCAAACATAAATAGTGATAAAGAAAGTAACTCACGGGATTTCGCGCCCTGGAGAAAATCAAACCGTGCTATAATTGCTTTGAAAAAACTCTATCTTTGGCTCTAGACCGCTTTGAAAACACTTGAATGCCCTTGTGGTGAAGATAGCCTGAAATTAAATACTTAGAATTTATGAGAAATGGCCAGAAGACATCTCATCCACCATTAAAGCTTACTTGCATGCCGCACCAATAGCTTCAATTGTATTTGACACAAATTTAAATCTTCACCGTCAATCTCTTGTTTCTGTCAAATTATCGAATGGTCACCTTCAAAGAAGCTGACAACATCTCCACATCATTATCAAAGACCCACCATAATACACAGCGCTAAAAGAATACACGTGGTGCCCACCCGTGATATCATGATCATTAAACTCCCTTCAGTTTAGGATCACGTGATAGCAGGCAACCGTTGATTCCCTTCATTGGTGATCATGATCATACATAACAGGGAGCAGCATCAATACCTATCCGTCGAGTAGCTTTTTTTACCAATGTTAAAACATCGCCGTTGATCATGAGCATGTACATCTCACATGTAGTTTAGTAACCCACTCCATAACGCACTAAAGTCCGATACACGTATTAAACACTTATTTTTTACTCTTTTCAGCATCGGCAAACTAGGACATGTGGCGCCCGCCTGCGATATCGCGATCACCAAACAGCCAATGGTGGTGTCATCGTGAGATTGCGGGGAACAGTCAAAATCAACCATAGGGAAATTGACGGTCATCAAAATAGCCCCTGCAAAACATTAAAAATACTTAGAAGAAAATAAGGGGAAAGGGACACTGCCTAGGGCAACGAAAGTCGATGAATCAATGTTGTTTTAAAAGCGCGAGGCACAGATCGACCCAAACTTTAATAAATAAAAGGGGTAGGCGAAATATTTAGCATTTTTATTAAAACGGGGCCTGGCCTAGATGATTCAATGGGACATAAGTTGTTTTTAGAACCCCTCCTCTAAAGGTAACGACAAAAAATACCCAACGCAAAGATAGAACACCAAGGTTTCATGGAAGCAAAGCAAAATTCTAGCCCCAGGTACCTTCCAAATAATCAAGACAAACTAGTAACAAAAGGAAACCAAGGACTTAAATTTGAGGCTCCATCAGATCAAACTATTAAACTACATGAGAAATAAATGAAAACAGTAAATGCATATGTATGTGTATTTGTAAATGTAGGTGTAAAATAAATAAGAATAATGAAAATTATAAAAGAATACAAGGAAAGGTCTCCTTCCTTCTTGGTAGTGATAACCTCCTCCACACAAAACCCTTAAAAATTATGAATAGAGGAATATAATCTTTGAAGAACTCAAAGTTGATTCTTTCCTACTTGATGCAATTAGTCATTTTATCCTTACAAACATTTATAGTGATTACTAGAGTAAGACATAGACCAATTCTTCATAATAGAAGAATTTGATCATACTTTTCCAATGATGGCATTATGAGAAAACCTTAGGTTAAATGAATAATTCCTAGCTAAGTTCTTTAAATCATGTCCAACTGTATAAGAGAAGACCACTGCTATGTGTACCTAGATACCATGGAGAAAGGATAGTCTTTGGGCTCTTTCATCAATCATCCTACCTTAAAACATACCAAAAATCTCTTAGCAATTAGACATAGGAAGATTTAATATGACTTAAAATTTTTTTATTGCCAAAGCGTAAACTTATTATGACTTAATCAGGCCTAGTACACAATCCCTCCCTGTTAACCACTTAGACATATGGAAATTAAATGTTAATTTGCTTCTATTTTTAGTCATGTAGGTGTCCAATAAACCACTTAGTGGTGTTTCCCTTCAAGTTTATTTACTTGAATGAAGAGAAAAAGTCCTTTGATTACAATTAGAGAATACATTTGAGGCCTTGGTTGTGTAACTGGTGGACCATAGTCACATTTAACACTTGTTACAAAGTTTGGGAGTTAAAACGTTAAGTAGATTTGATTTGTGATGGACACATTTGGAAAGTAGTAACAATAGCTTGCAATCTATCAATACTTGATTACCTTATAACCTATGAAATTCTAGCGATGAAATGATAGATTAATTATAATGTCACCTTGGGATCACATCACTATGAAAGAACTTCATTCAACATCCTTATGAGTGTAGGTACCACCAAATAGGTATTTTTCAGATATGTCTTCCTCGAGCGAAGGAAATTCAGGAAGAGAAGAGGAAAGCGAGACCTGTAGCATGTCTAAAAGAGGGAGATCAACTAGAGGTCAAAAGATTAGAAGAAAATTCCGTAAACGCATGGAATTTTTTCTTGCTGAAGGGGGGTCATGTTCTTATGATGATGAGAACATAGGCGATGTCGAGGTGCCATTGAGGTACAAACATCTACAGAAACAATGGGTACCCAAGGAACTTCCTCCAATAAACACCAATATTTGTGTCAATGAGAGGATATATCGCATAATACCATCATCATTACATGGTTTGGGCCTATTTTGCATGGACATCATAAAGGCCTGTTACGACAAAGTTACTGAATTGATGAAGTATGTTGGACCTTGTTACAGTTACAAACATTGGATGCAACTAGTTTGATATACACAAAGTATGCGTAGGTATGCACTATCAACAAATTATATACAACTAAAAGATAAGGATCAAAATAAAGGATTGGCTATGTACATTGATGGAAGGCCAAAAACATCAGGGAATATTGTAGGGTTTATAAACAGTACAGGACCTAGGTCAACAAATAAGCAACCCAATTGCATATTTGAGGCACGCGAGGGAGACTGTGTATTCGTATGTGCGATAAAATCAATAACTGCAGGGGAAGAGTTGCTAATTGATTACAATTTGAATCAATTAGTTACAAACATAGTTACTATGGGGGTGGTACGTACTATGTACTATTTTACGCAACCTCCAATTAATGACTCCAATATACCATTTTATTCTTATGTTTTTTTCATAAGTCTATTGGTTTCATTTTGGTAATGTTTTTTTATATTTAATTTGTCATAGGGGGACATTGATCATACGGAGAAGGCTCTGGCCCAGAGCATAGATCGCGATGTATCTTCAGGCACTTCTACTCGACAGGTTTACCTCATTGTAATTGTACAAATTAGATACAAGCAAAATGTTTTATTATTATGTTTTTTTCATAAGTTTTTTGGGTTAATTTCGATAATGTTTTTAATATTTTTGTTGCAATCGACTGGTCGGGGAAAGGCACCAGCAATAGAGGAGAGCATCCATAGTGAGGTGTAGTCAATATTTTCTGATAATGACATGGCTTATTTAGCAAAACCTTTCGATGCGATAAAGAAGCTCATGAAAAAATGCAATGAAGAAATACTCGAGTTGATGTTCAAAATGCCTCAATCAAATGAGATAAGAGAGGTTAAAGTATTGCCAGAGATTACAAAACTTGCAAGTAAGCTGTCATGAGGTCTTTAATTATAACATAAGTTCATTCATGGTTTTATATTTTGTACTCTTTTATGTCATGAACTAAAATATGTGTTATTTTTATAGGGTTATTTTCCTCCTCATGATACTCCTGGCCATGATCGGGGTACTGCAAGTGCTTCCCAAGGAGTAGGGGTTGGTACAAGTGTCCATCTTGATCTTCCTACACATACATCACATTATTTGGCCCCATCATCTGTGCTTATGTTGTCGTTTGAAATGTTGGCAACACATACCATGTAGACATCCGTTAACGAACCCTCTAGCAGCGAACACATACCAGAACATGTGTCATGACATGTACCTGGGGATATAGAGGCCACTAGTACTGGTGATGTTTTAGCAGCATTTCCTGGATCTTCCTGTATTACTAGTACGGGAACATTGCCAGTCACACTTGTGGTGATCGAGGATTTCATTCCCATAAAGATAGAGAAGGTCCCAGGTATTTTAAAATGTTTTAATTATTATTCTATATAATCCAATTGAAATTTACTTATTGATCGTGTTGTGCATGTTTTGCACACACGCCCCGCCGTAGGCAGGGACCCCCTTTTTTTCGCTCCTGACAGGCTGCTTTGCTCCTGTCTTGTTTTTGCATGCCCCATTTCCAAGCCCAAATTGGTCATGTGCCATCAAACGATCAAATTCCCCTACCTAGATTCACCTGCTTGGGGTATTCAAATCTGCGGAGAAATAAAGTCCCCCATCCCCTTTCTACCTTTTGTCTTGCTTTGGCTATTTCAGAAACATATGTGGACCCCTATCGGTCCAGTTTCCACATTTTTGGCTTTGGGGACAACTTTTTGGTGGATTTGGGATGTGTTTGGGGTGTTTCAATGAACTACTAAGGTTTCGTTAACGTTCCGTTAAGTTTCGATGGTTTCAGAACTTTCCCTCCGGAATTCCCTTCCTCGGCTGTTTGAAAACATCCGTGGACCCCCGTCGCTCCTATTTCCTCATTTTTGACTTTGGGGTCACCCTTTTTTGGATCTGGGATGTGTTTGAAGTGCGTAAATGAACTGCCAAGGTTTCGTCAACGTTCTATTAAGTTTCGATGGTTTTAGAACTTTCCCTCCAAAATTCCCTTCCTCCTTGGCTTTTTGGAAACATCCGTGGACCCCCGTCGCTCCCGTTTCTTCATTTTTGACTTTGGGGTCACCCTTTTTTGGATCTGGGATGTGTTTGATGTGCTTAAATAAATTGCCAAGGTTTTGTCAAAGTTTGGTTAAGTTTTGGTGGTTTCGGAGCTTCGTCCCCCTTTTGCTGTTTTGGAACTTCCGGCGGCCACCTCCCTTCCAGCTTCCGGAACCCGAGTCCTCTGTGGCCGTTTCTGGAAGTCTGTCCCTCTTTGGCCATTTGGAACATCCAGCGGCCATCTCCTTCCAGCCCTCCGGAACCTGGGCCCTCTGTGGCCATTTTCGGGAGCCTGTCTCCTTCCCGACTGTTTTGAACATTCGAGAGCCTGCCTCCTTCCCGACTATTTTGAACATCCGGGAGCCTGCCTTCTTCTCGGTTGTTTTGGCTTCCATCCACTGTCTGCCTTCTGGCTTTCTTCCGCCGTCTTTTCACCCTCTGGCGCTCGTACCCTTGAAGCATGCATTAATTTTTATGGTCCAAATGAGCTCCAAATATGAATATCAAGATATTTTGATGATGCATGGATAGATCTAACAGGGAATTTGTAGGTTTGATTGACATTTTCCTTAACTCATGTATAAATGCACTTACGACACTTCATGTTTGCAGGAGTCAAGAAGCCTTCCGTAGGTCTATCGAAGAGGCCCATTGAGGGAGTTGTCCAACTTTTTTCCAGATGATGATGATTTCTAAGGAGCTTTCTGCTTGAATCAGGGGCCACCAATCCATTGATTCCACTCGTCGACGGACTCGTTTGATCAAAGGAAGAACACTGCAAGCACATCAAGCAAAAGACAACTTTCAAGCGGTTTTAGCTACAGTGAAAAGGGAAATCAGCTAAATGACAAAATTGCTACAATAACTGGCACTAGATGACAAAACAGGGAAAAGACAAGGAATGTATTTTTAATTGTTGAATATTGTGGGGTAGGTGAAACCCTAATGTAATTGAATTTGGGCCATTCGATGTAATTGAATCCTAGCCATTCATTTGGGCTTTGGAAAACTATAAATAGGGGCTTTCCCCTCATTTGTAAGAGTTGGAGAATTGATGTAAAGACATTCTGTAGTAATAGAAAGTAGCATTGCATGATTTATGGGTGTTCCTTTTGAGTTTTCTCTTTATGTATACATGGTTCACCTTCCATGTTTGTTTTAGTGTTAGTTTCTTGAATGGGAGTGGTGATGGTGTTTTTTGTTTTAGTATTTGATAAACTTTTAGCTCATGCTTTTTGTGGTTCATTGATGATGAATCACTTTGCAAAGCTAGTCTGAGCCTCTTTCCTTTATTGCTGCAACTTAGTTTGATTGCATGTACATGATGTGTGTATGTGATGTGAAAATCTGCAGTCCTTAGAAGATTGCACTGGTTTTGTGTAGCTGTAGGTTTCTCTTGGTCAAGCAAAACTTAGTTTAGAAAGCCTGTCTACTTTAGCAGCCACCATCATTACTGTTCATTCGTAGCTTATGATTAGAATAACTTTCTTAACCCTTCTCCTTTTGTTGTTTCTTTTAATCCTTGGTTAGAGTAGGATCCAAAGCATCATCATGAAGCCAAATCAGATGAACTTGATGAGTTTCAACTTGCTGTTTTGAGTGGACATCCACTGTTCATTCACTTCCAGCACTTTGAAATTGTATTTGCAAATCCAACTTCCCCACTTTGTAACTCATCTGTAAGTCCGCCTTGTGATTCCAGCAAATCACATCAAACAACTGAGTTATTCCAAGCACTGTCAAGACCTGACATTAGAGACCTTGGGATAGTGTTCTGTAATTTGATTATGGAATATTGTCTTTCAAGAGAGGTAGTGCACCTATGCACTGCCTATGTTGAGAGGTGCATAAAAAACACATCAATAGATCGCTCTTTTTAGGCTATTGATCCTATGATCATATTGTAGGAAATTATGTTTTTTATAAACATCTAAGTGATATTACATTGGATCTCTTCGGGCCCACCATATGTACATGGTGGAATGCCCAAAATGAAGATTTAAAAGATGAGCTCATTAACTATTTAGTTGTGTTGTTCGGTGATAAAACATTCAACCGAACCAAGGTCCTTAAGAAAGCTGGTACCTATCTAAAGTATGCGAGGGACCAATATAGGTCACATTTAGAGAAGAACAAAAAGTACGAGTGTCCCCCCATGATTCGGAGTGGAGGGACCTAGTGTAGATGGAAAGGAAGGCTGAAAAGAAAAAGAAAAGTACCACGGGGGCCAAAGGAAGGTATGTGATATAGAAGAATAAATTTGCAAAAAATCCTGATTAATCGCGATTTAAAAAAAAAACTGCAGGCTAGACAATTTTTTCCCTGATTTTTTGAAAAAATCATTGAATTTTTGGGCAATGTTTTTTTTCCATTCCAAACTTCAAAATCACCAAAAAACATGTTTAAAATCTACCAAAAAATGTGAATAAAATTGAGCTGGTTTTCGCGCAAAAAAGACCATGAGACCATGGCTTGTTGCTTACTATTATGCTTTGATAGATTTTTTCCAAGCATCCATAGCTTGTTTGAAAGCACCTATTTTAGGCTTTTAGCCATAGCAAGAAGGCAATGAATTTTTTGATAAAATGCTTTGGTAGACATGTATGAAAAATGCAGTAGCATAGACAAGGTAGTGAACTACTTGAAAAAAATGTCTCAAAGAAATGTAGTCTCATGGTGATGGAATGCCATGACGAATTCCATGACAAGCAAATTGCTATGGATCGTCATGGCATTCCATCACTGTGAGACTGCATTTCTTTTAGGAATTTTTTCAAACAATTCACTTTGTCTATGCTAATAAGCATTATTATGCTTTGGTAGATTTTTTTCCAAGCATCCATAGCTTGTTCGAAAGCACCTATTTGAGGTTTTACTTTTTAGCCATAGCATGAAGGCTGAAACTGTCTAACAAAAAAATGCTTTGTAGACATGTATGAAAAAATGCAAGTAAGTACAGAAAAGGTAGTGAACTATTTGAAAACAGCCAGGGCCGTGGTCTCATGGTTATGGGAATGCCATAATGAATGCCGCGGACAAGCAAATTGTTATGGATTGTCATGGCATTCCATCGTACCATGAGACCATTACTTCGAGGCATTTTACTATAGTTCACTCATTTCCCTTTGTCTATGCTATTGCTTACTATTATGCTTTTCGATAGATTTTTCCACATCCAGCTTGTTCCAAAAGCACCTATTTTAGGCTTTTAGCCATAGCAGCAAGGCAGTGAACTGTTTCATAAAATGCTTCGGTAGACATGTATGAAAAATGTGGTAGCATCGACAACTGTCACCATTTGATATTTATGTAGTTGTAGTATGTTTTGTGCAATGTAATCAGTGATATGAATATAACCAAAAAAAATCTATTTTCTATAATTCATGGATTGAACTCTATATTTTATATGCTCTCAATGTCTATATGCTATGGAAATGCCATTAATTTTTTTTTTAAAAGTAGTATGCTATGTGATACTATCAACAATGTAATTATATACTGATTACTCTTTCTTTTTAGATAATCTAACATATTTCAAACTTTTCATAGGCTGGCCGACACATCGAAGGCAACAAAGGAAAGACCAGAAAAGCACGGGCAACACAAACTTGGCTCTGTTGGTTATATGAAATTAGCCATACGAATTGTAAGTATCAATAAATGAAATATTGCATCCAAATTATAATAAATTGAAAACAATTTTGGTTTAATCACACCATAAAAGCAAAATTCATGACCTCCAAAAATGTAGGGCTCTGAATTCAACAGAGTTCCCACAGAAGAGGACCTGAAGATTTCCTTCCAGCAAGGCTATGGAGCCGTGGCTGAACACCTAAGAGTCTTGAATGGGAAAACACAATCTTCCATTGCATCCGACACGCAATTAAATAAACTCAATAAAGTTTATTTAAAATTGAATACTAATTGTGCAATCTATTCAATATTAATTTCCACCATAAAGTAATTACATGCCTATTTGTTTTAAACATTCAAGCAATGATAATACTGCACATGACATTGGAATGCAGCTTGGTGAGGGTGGAGCAGAACGTGCAGATGAAGGTCATGGTGTGCATCCTGATACTTTAGAGCATGTAGAGCGTGATCAACATGTTGAGCATAATCAGGCTACAAAAGATTAGGAATATGATGTGGCCCAATCAGGTAAAGAGGACCACTCTAAAGTTCGTTTAAACATATTTAATTGCAATTGGTGTATTAATTAATGTAACCTTTCATGTTTCAACTTTAGAGCATGTAGAGCATGATCAACGTGTTGAGCATGATTAAGCTAGAGAAGATTAGGAACATGATGTGGCCCCGTTGGGTAAAGAGGACCACCCTCATGTTCTCTTAAACATATTTAATTTCAATTGGTGTATTAATTAATGTAACCTTTCGTGTTTCAACTACAGATCAGGATTTAGAGGGTGTTCAACATGTTGAGCATGAGTCTATAAGAAAAGTTCAGGAACATGATGTGGACCCATCAGGTAAAGAGAACCACTCTAATGTTCTTTTAATTAATGAAATACTTGTAACAATAATAATAAAACATATCAGTTTAACATTTCTTTCTTATTGCAGTAGATCCCCCCTTGAAGCAGTGTCCACGTCATGAGCAGACGACTACACATACATTAAGATCACAAGCAGAGGGTAGAACAACTAAAGGGGGGGACAAATGTTGATTTAGAAAATGATACTCCACTTCACCTTTATGTAGCTTTAAAAAAAAACAAAAAAAAGTTGATTGTAATCATATCATGACAACCATATTTTTGATAATATGTAAAAACTGAAAGAATGAATATTATATGTTAATGAATGAATGTGAATATGTTAATTAATGAATGTTATATATGTTAATGAATGAATGTTATATGTTATTAATGGATGGATGAATGAATGTTATATGTTATTAATGGATGAATTAATGATTAATGTTATATGATTGGGTTTGGGGAATTGAGAGTGATGTGAGGGGGGGAGGGGCCAAATGAGCTTCCACTGTCACGTGGTTGACCTTGTTAACTAGAGAATATTAAATTATTCTTGAAACAAAGAGAAGCTCAATAAGGTAATGCACTTTTCAATATAAGAAATGCATCGTTTGAAGCATCAAACCAATATGCAGTCTGTATATATGACCAGTCGTCAGTCTCCGCAATGGTACATTTCCATGAATATTTAAAAAAAAAAAATTGATGATTCGTCTCAATTTCGATGAAACCAACCGACGAATCAACAAAAAGGCCCAAAGAAGTTTCTATATCTATGATGAAGATTCCATCGTAGCTGCCCACAACTTTCATCACAATTGAGACTAACTTTTGGCATAGACACCAAGCCACTCCTTGCCCATTTTTTCGCACATTTGATGCACTTTTTGGTGTTCTTTTGACGTTACTCCTTGATAATTTCATCGCAAATTTGACAAACTCTTGGTGTTTTTTTGACGCTACTACTTGCCTATTTCATCGCACATTCAACAAACTTTCGGTGTTGTTTTGATGCTACTCCTTTCCCATTTTGTCGCAATGGTGATGAACCTCTGTTGTTGTTTCGACGCTACTACTTGCCCATTACGTCGAACTAGCGATGAACTTCTAGTGTAATTCGTCGGTGGATACACAAAGTTTCCGTCAATATTTCTATGTAATCCTAAAACATTTCACCATGCCATCGACCGACGATTCTTTTCCATTATTTCGACGTTTGATTCGTTGTCAGAATTTTAACGAAAAAATAGCGACAAAAAGATTTTCACCATTGCATCGCTCTTCCGACAAAGATGTGTCGAATTGCCGATGAATGCCCATTGGAAAATGGTGTCAAATTCAGTAGTGAATGAGAATTAAGTCAATGGATGATGGTGGCGCATCCAATTCCACAACTATTGAAAATGAAAACATTGAGTAGACCATGGTGGCAGCGGGCTCGGACCGTACTAAAAGAAGTGGGGTTATTATGAAAGGCAGTGCCCTACAGGGTTTCTCGGACCGGGCCGACACCTGACAGAGACGAAACAAGGCAGCATGGCTTATTTCCACCAGCCCCTTACCAACAGCACCGGTAGGGGTGGGGTTAGGACTGACCGCACAGAGGCAGCTTACCGAACGATCACAATCTACTTCTCCAATTTTGTTCCGGGTGGGTGGTTCGTATAGGAGATGACCACGCTAGTGCATTGTAATCAAAGGAAGGATGATCTCCCGTAGAGGAGAGTGGAGGAGGATCTACCAGTGTACCTATATGTGTACCTACATAGGGGTTACCCGCATCGTGAGAGAAGGTGGGGCATAGGTAGGGGCATGCATCGGAATAAGCATAGGTTGGGGCATAGTGCGGATGGATGGCTAATGGGTAGGATAGCACGTTGGATGGGTGCACGCGTAGAGAGACAACAAGTATAGGTCACACTCGGCTAAGGTGTAGGTTGCACTCAGCAAGGTCAACCCCTTAGAATAGTAGGGCCCCCCCCACTAACTGTTTACAAAGATGCATCAGTTGTGCAACTATAATGGGGGGGGTTCGTTTCATTTGGTTTCTCGATCCACCAGCAGCAGACGTAACAGCACCAGAGGCACAAGCTTCAGTAGTTTCAGATCTGGATCCAGTGCCGGTTGATCACTACCCCGCAAAAGATGAAACGATAGGTTTCTCGCCTTTTCGAGAAAGATATGGATAGATGATATGGATATATGGGTCCACTGATAGCAAACTCGTTGAAGAAGCAAGCAGCGGATCCGGGCGCAGAGACAGATTGAGAGGCGGTTCCAGATTGAGAGCTAAAAGGTTACCAAGTTCCAAGAGCAGGGTCATTAGTCCCATTTCTAGTCGCAGTTCGAGATCCATATAAGGATCCCAGTCTATGGTCGGTGCTACTCTTGGTTCACTAAGGTAGCAAAAGAGAAGGGAGCATCCTAGCTCTTATCTCACCGATGAACATCTGACCACAGTAAGCTGACCGAGAAGGGCAGGCTATCACTTAGTCGATTCCCCACTCAACTTCCTATGCGCCTTCGATCTGATCCCTTCTCAATAAAGGCGATCAAATTATGACCGGTGCATCGCAATTTGATCGCCGAAGGTGCCGCAGAGGTAAGAGCAGCTCCCAAGGCATAACCTACAGAGGCCAACTATCTCCTATGCACCCCCTACCATTCTAAAGGGCTAGCAGGCTATGCCTTCGGCACCGACCATATGGAACAACAACTATATAGGGGGGGGGAATTCGAGAAGCTCCTATCGAACTAAACTATAGAGGGTGGGTGGGAATAAGAAGCTAGGGGTGGGGTGGGGGAGAAAAGGAACTCCAGGAGGGTGGGGATGAGCCCGAAGTTAGCGAGTCAAACAAACAATAAGGCGGGAGGTTGAATCAGTGGGCAGATCTCTTCCGCTTCTAATGTGTAGGATGAAATGTCTCTAGTCTTCCCCCGACGAGCCTATTATTTCTCTAGGCCAACCAACCTGGGGGAAGGAGGTCTCTTAGGCTGGACGAAACTCCTAGCTGCATGCAGAGGTTCAATTCGTATCGAATGCTCCTTTTTTGCAGAAATGCATCTTGTGCATCCTAGAGCAAGGGTTGATTCCTATTGATCCCTCTTCCCATCTCTCCTTGGTCAGGATTCTTTCCCTTGTTCCATCCATTCTGGTATTAACAAATCTTGAATATCCGGGTCGGTAGGTGTCCATCCACTCCATCTGCATTATCCGTTGCCATCTGAGGAGAGTGCCAGAAGCAGCAGGTATATCCTAACTGCTCGCTCACCGACGAATATGTTCGTTCGGCCCCCACCCCTTCTATATAATAGCAGCGCTTCTTTCTCATTCATTGCCATATTCTGTTCCGGGAATCTCCCAGCTCTTCCTGGTTGCAATATAATCCCCCACCCTCTATAGTAATTCCCCACACACGCCCCGACCGATCCAGTCATGAGCAGCCCTACTATCTAGCCGGGGTGCCAGATGGACTATGAAACGAATCACAGGCTGGGTTCGCTCCAATCTCTCTTGCCCCCGAAGGGCCCGGGACCGATCATGATGGCGAGTCGTCCAGCTGCTGTGAATGTACGAATCTCTGACTGCCCCATACTCGCAAACACTTCCATGGGAACAGCAATAGCAACTCCAGCGCCATGCCTATATCTTCAAATCCCTCTTTGAATGCTATGGAGAATGTTTCAATATGCACAAATCCAAGTACATCTTCAAATCCACATGTTTGTGAAATGGTAAATTTGTATGTAGAAGTTTTACAAGATGCTGGACTTAATGATGTTGACATTGATGATATTTAGAGAGATGAAACTTTTATAGAATTTGTTGAAAACGAAAAAGAAAAATATTTTGTTGCAAATGAAAATGAGAATCATCCTTTTTTTGAAAATGAAAACAAGACCTGTTTTGTTGATGGAAATGAAAATGAAAACTATTTTGTTGATGAAAATGAAGATGAAAATGTAAATGAAAATGAAGATGAAGATGAAAATGAAGATGAAAATCTAGAATGTGATGTTGAATTTAATGAAAATACTTTTTTTAAAATTGGAAGTGGTGTTTTCGATAATCTTCCTGGTAAGATTTCTTGGAGGCAAATAAGAACACATGCAAATAGAATATACAAAAAATTATTTTATTGTAAATAATTTGCATTTCAATGTCAACTAATTATGCAATTGATTAGAATGAAAAAAATGACAAAAGTAATGAAAAGGTTAGGCTTTTATGTTAAACCAAAAAGAAAAGATCAATCATTAAAACATGTTATGTCTACTATTGCTAGTGCCATTCAATCTATTGGGAAAAATACTTGATCTAAAGATAAAAATGCAACAAGAAGAGCTATGAAAAATGCTATAGTTAATAAAGCAACTTTGAATAAAAGAATGGTAAGCAATATTAGTGAAGTTTTAAAAATACATCCTAAAACATTTCTAAGAGCAGAAAAAAGAAGAGAAAGTATAGAAAATGATCCTATCAACCAATGTTGGAGTTTCAGTGATCGACTCCTGAAGTATGATATGAAATTGAATGTTGAAATTAAATATTTGATCGAAAAATATTGGCATGATAATACTAGGGTTTCATCTAATACTATAAATGTTTTAAAATTAAGGGTGGGGTCCAAAGTTTGCGATCCTCACCCAAACCACCTATTAGATACAACACAAATTGAATTTTATTGAAAATTTTGTGGTGATTCAGTGTTACCTGGTAATATTAAAATAAGTCAAAGGTCTTTTGAAAAATGTAAACCTTGGTATGTAAAAATTAATAAGCAAAAAATATCTTGTTGTTGTAAAATGCATGTTCAATTTCATTATTTTTATGATGTATTTCGATATATACATTGTGCATTGCATCCTAACATGATTATACTAGAGTGTGATATTAATATTCCACCTGAAGCAATAAGGGAGTTTATTTCATGTTTGTTTTGTGAAAGATCTAATGATAAATTTTTTAATTTAAGTTCTTGTATTTCTGGACAATGCATTAACTGTGGAAATCTTTCATTCTTAAGAATTTGTATGCATGAAAGTGTTGATAATGATTCTGGAAAACGATTAGTAGATGTTAAAATATTTAAGAATGTTCACTATTCTTTAAAAGATGGAAAAATAGGAAAGCGTTGTGATTTAGTTACATAAAAAGTTAGTGTGCATGCATTCATGAGTGAATTTAAGAATAAAATTGTACCAAAATATGTCATGCACTCTGAACATGCTCAATGTCTTGATGGCCAATTTCTCCCATGTAGAAACACATTTCCCATTGGTAATATACTTTCAGTGGTTGATTTTGCAGAGAATTATACTCTCGCTCAGTAAGAGGAAATTCAATCACAGTATTATAATTCAGTGCAAGTAGCTATGTTTGTCCATATTGTTTATAGACATGTAAATGATAGCACTGAGGATGATAAATTTTTTTTGAGGGAGTATCATTTTTATTTGACAATCGGTTACACTCGTCAAAGTTATTTCAATACTATTTCAATATATTTTATAGAAATTTAAGAGAAAGAGGAATCTAGATGAAAGAACACCTCATTTGGTCAAATAATTGTATGGGGTAGTTCAAGAATGCTTGAATGTTCTATTGGTTAAGTAGGGTTCATAAGGAACTTAATGTCCAACATATGTGGAGTTTTTTTGAAGATGGGCATGGTAAAGGAGAACATGATGGAGCTAGTGCATGTGTCAAAATAATTATTGCTAGAGACCAATTAAAATTTGAGGATGCAGTAAAATTTAAAGATGCACGTGGGATTGTGGATTGGTGTAATACAATATTATCTGCACTTGGTTCGAGTGAGTACTCTACAATTCATCTATTCTTTTGGTTGGTTGAAGAAGAGAACATTGTACCTAGAGTTGACTATGAGACAATCAGTGGATCTACTAAATGACATTCATTTAGGAGTTCGACAAAAAGCACATGGACTATTTGGACAAGGGAGCTTGCATGTTTTTTCTAGTTTTGTATCTCAGAAGATTGGGAAGCATGTGGAAATACAAAATGGGTTGAACAGTGGGAGCAAAGATCATTGACACCTGCACAAGCACATGATCAATATGAAAGAAGTATTGAAGAAAATGATCAAGTGTTTGCATTTGAAGACTATGACCATGTTTCAAACCTTGTACAAGAAGGTAATTTTAATTCAATTTATTTCATTTTATTTCGCTTTATTAAGTTATTTTGTAATACTAAATTATTTATATGGATATGCACAACTTATTAAATCAAATTTTGTTTGCAGGACACGTGTATGTTGTTGTTTCACCTAAGGGGAATGAAGAGCAAACAAAATATTGGTTGGCTTGTTGTGTAGAAACTAAACATAAGTTAATAGCACCTCGAGAAAATGATGATGGCTATCATTATCCAACATGTATGATGATCCCCTTAAGATATCCCCTTAAGAAAATTTTGATAACAAGTTTTTGATCCCCTTAAGCAATTTTTTAGAACAAGTCTTTGATCCCCTTAAGAAAATTTTGAGAACTTATTTGATGATGCTTTTCATGTTTTCCAATAGGATCGGTGGTGGTTGTTGGAACTTGGCTATGAAAATACCTGACAAGGAAGAATGGTCTACCTGCATTCAAAGATTATGAAACACATAAAAAGATTATAAATTATTCACATTTGGTGGTGGAAACAAATATAAAACTAGATCGGTATCATGGAAGACCTTCAAATAAAGTGCTATGGAAAATTTCTATGGAAGAGCATGTGGCAACCATAGATGCAAATGTACAAAAAAGAGAGGATGCAGATGGTACAATGGAATACCTAAATATAGGTAAATATAGTTTTAGTTTTATATTGACCTTTTAAATACATTAAATACAAGTTTTGATATTGGTCAAGTGTGTTATTACTTGAAATTGATTTAAATTTTCCTTTTATAGATCCTTAAGGCATAATCATAAAAAAGATCTAGTCCATGCAGATTCAACCTAGACAACATGGAATACTTGGTAAAAATAGGTACTTATTAGTTAAATTATATTTAAATACATGTTTCAATTACATATTGATATTGCTTGTACATTAGTAGTTAAAATTGATTTATTATCCTTTTTGTATCCTTAAGCCATCATTACATTGATCTCATACTTTGAAACAAAAAGGAGAGGATGCCTAGATTCAACCTACACACATGTGTGGAATACTTTTAAATGCAGGTACTTGAGTTGTGTACATATAGATAGTTTTATATAAATTAAAATATGTATGTTTTGATGATTTCATTGATATTGCTTGTACCTTTTTGATATCAAGTGGTGTGAAGAACTACTACATTCTGGGCACAAGTTTGAGATGTTCTTGAGATGGCATATCCAAATTTTGTAAACATTATTTTTAGATGACATATATGTACATACATAATTATAGAATTAAATATTTTGTACAAATTACAAATACATGTACATACACAATTATGTACTCTATGTACTTCTATGTATCAAAATTGATATTCTAGATATTTTATTTGTTAAATGTGCATGTTTTCCTACTTTGAAACTTTATATTTGATTGTATAATCACTAAATATCATGCATACATTATTGTTAAATCAATTATATCCTGAAGACGTATTATGACCCCTTAAGACATCCCCTTAAGATGTATTACGAATCCTTAAGACATCCCCTTGAGACGTCGTATTAGGACCCCTTAAGACAACCTATAATTAGTATTGGATGCTATTAAATTTTTTTTGACAACTTATAAAATTGTATTGGATGCCATTATTTGTTTTGACATCTTATAAATTACTATTGGATGCCATTATTTGTTTTGAAATCTTATAAATTAGTATTGGATGCCATTATTTGTTTTGACAACTTATAAATTACTGTTGGATGCCATTTTTTTTTTTCATAGCTTATAAATTAGTGTTGGATGATATTATTTATAGAATTTATTAATGCTTTTGTTCTCTAATCTTGTATGGTATTATATATTTCTTAAAATTTTATCCTTTGTGGTATAGAAATAGATTGCTTTTGTTTGTAAATTATGATTTATTGACTAATTATTGATTGATGTGAATTGAATTGACTAATTATTGTTTGTAAATTATGATTTATTGACTAATTATTTAATTTCACATTAATGTACTATATTAATGTCTTGACTATGAACATAAAATGCATAAATGTACATGTGTAAATTAAAATTTTAAAAAATAATAAAGTCCATAATTTATGTAAATATATTAAGTGCATGAAACCAATATATTAAGCACATGAAATAAAGTCCATCAAAGTACAACCCATGAACTAAAGTCCAACTAAGTATTTGAGCCATGAAATATAAAGTCCAATAGAGTACATGAGAAACCAGAAATATAGTCCATGAAATAAATAAATATAATCCATAAAATCATGTTTCTAGGTCATGTATTGTCTCTATAATCAAGAGACCTCTTCACACATGTTGACTATGTGGATGACCTGAAACACTCTATACAAGAGAAAGATGAAATCAAATGTAAGAAAATGAAAAATGATTAATGAAAATTTAATTTATAATTCATCAAAAAAATTAAATTACCATCATATCTGGGTCTGGATGCTCGGGTGCACCTGAAGCAACGTCTAAATTCTCTGAATCAATCTACATAAACAAGACAAAGAAAGTTGAAATTAGATGTACAAGTCTACAATTAAAAAATTATTTAATTCAATTTAATTTATAATTTATCATATTTTAATTATACCATATTCTGAGGTTTGTACTCTCTTCTCCAAGACCTATTTGTACATGTTGAACTACAAGATGTGTCTCATGCTATAAAAGAAAAAAAACATATATTAGCTCATATTAAATATATATATTCAATTTGAAATTTAAAATTAAAGTTATATTCATAATATATAATTTATAATTGACTTTAAATATAATAAAAAATTTAAATTACCATTTGATCTGGAGCCTGCTCTGCATGTCCTCCTAGAGGTGTAACTATGTCTAGGTTAGGGTTGAAAGTCACACTAACAAAGTCCTACAAGATCAAAATTAAAGCATGTATAATTGAATTATATATATATATATTCAAGTTTGCACATTTTTTGTAGAAAATATTTTAAACCTAAAAATCAGAGGCCTCACGAGTAGTCACAACATCTAATGTTTGCCCGATGCCCATTCTCATTGTGGTATCAACCTAGACATACATGTAGACATTTAACGCTTATAATATTTACAAGTGTACATGCAAATTTCATATTAGTGAATTCAAAATTCATAATTGTAACTATACTAATGTAATTTAAACAATTTACAATATAAATGCACCTGCCCCTGATCTACGATGCCCGATGGTGGAGGAGTGCTTGACAACCCCTCGAGTGGAATTGATGTGGAAGCCGATTGACTCGCCTAAACCAACATAAATATTTCAAACATATATGTGATTCAATTATAAATTTAAAACTCAAGTTAAAAATCATTTCATATATTTAATTTAAAAATTTGAAATCAAAATACCCCATGAGGGTTGCCGAGTAGGACTGATGTCGATGTATGTACTCGTGGAATAGATGATTGCCCCATCGTTTGTGTCATCTATACATCAAATAGTTTGATTGTTAAAATGTATTGCAAAATTTTCTTTGATATATACATTCATCAAAATTCTTATAAAATGAATGTGTAGATGCATATTTATCCTTGTGTCGTAGTGTCCTCAGGGTGATGGTCTGCTATAAGAAACTCTACAAATAAACTGATGCAGCCAGATGAACTACCAGAATATCCACGTCCACCTAAACTAGGTGTGGCTTGATAAGGTCCATAAAATACTTGATGGAAACTAGTACATACATGTGGGATGGGCCTCAACACTCTTGAAGTGGTACTTAGACCAGCTCCATAAAAGACTCCTCCAAAATCATCATCTCTATTCTCCCCACCCACTATCGTAGAAGCATGTTGATCAAGGTCTCCTACGAGTGTACTAAGGGAACCTAATGTCAAGAACACAACTTGATGATGCATAGGTGTGGGAATGGGGGGAATAGGAGCAACAACAAGGGGTTGCGCATGCATGGGGCATTGGGGATTAACCCTTGCCCCTAACCTCTGTTACATGGCATGTCGCGACCAACACCCTAAAATGATTTAAAATCAAAATAATTGGGATTTTTCCACATAACAAACTCTACATACAGTTTCCTCAAAATATACAATGGGCACTCCCAATTAGCATGTGGGGGACTATCAAAAACCATATACCATCAATCCCATAAATGTGCACTCATATGTGGATGTATGCACCACCTCATGGATATTCTAGATTTGTTGGGAGGAATAGGCTATCGAGTAACGAGACCAAGAAAGTAGGGGTGGGCTTTCATTATTTTAAGGTCTAATTTTTTTTATAAGAGAGACCGTCAACATAAAATTGTCTGATCTAATCTCTGTCTCATCGATGCCTATCTAGATTAGAATCAATGGTCTTGATGGAATCCACAACATTTTGCATTGCAGATGCAAAACATCTCACATGTGGTGGGATCAATGTTTGACTTTGCATAGCATTTATTTGATTTTGTATGGATGCAACCTGATCATTTATGTGTGCTCGCAAGCGAGCCTCATTAGATGCAATAGGTGCTAGAGGTGGCATATTAAGTGGAGGGGGAGGTGGTTGAGGTGGTGGATTGATGATGCCATCAATGTTAAAAAATCCATGATATGAGATGTAAGTGTGCACCTGCATTAAATTATACAAAATTAACATAAAAACTTAAAAAATGAAAATAAATAGTTAAATTTGAAACATACATACAAATTTATTTAAATAGTTAAAATTGAAACACACATATAAATTGATTGAACTTGAGCATGTGCATACAAAATTCAAAATTTAACATGTACATACATTTAAAATAAAAAATACGATGCATAATTTGCATGCATACATCATTAAACTAAACTATGTACATACATACAAATTTCAAAATTTAACAACTATATACAATTTTAATACATGTGTACATACTAAACAATAAACTTGAAACATTCACAAAAAGCTCATTTTATGTCTAACGCATATATATATTACAATTTTCCAACATGAGAAATCATGATCTAGTAGATAGTAATAAAATATATACTATTATAAATTCATCATTATAAGTTCATAAATTCATGTCACTAAAAATATCCATCTAGAACCAAAATCATAAATTCATGTCATTAAAAATATCCATCTAGAACCAAAATCATAAATTCACGTCACTAGAAATATCCATCCAACCAATTTTATAAATTCATCACACAAAATATCCATCATTCACCAAATTCATAAATTCATAACTATTTAAGATCAGTGTCTTAATTTAGAAACTATTGTGGCTCTCTACTGCAACTCTTCATTTCTTTGTGTTTTCCTTTTTAGAATAAGAAGTTCTTCTCTCCTCTAGCCATTGTCAATGCTCATCTAACATCCCATCCATAGCCCTAACAACATCAACAATGGTTTGCATTCCAGATGCAATCATCCTCACAGGTGGTGCGACACATTCTTCATTTTGAATAATGTTGATTTGATCTTGCATGGTTCTAACATTGGAATTGATTCGTGCTTGCAAATGAGCACCATTGATTTTAGGTGGTGGAGGTGGAGGTGAAGGTGGTGGAGATGGATGGCGTAGAGGTGGATTGCAATTATTATTGAGTTGATCCCTGTGATCTCTAAGATATGAGTGAACCTGCATTAGATTTGTAATTTTAAAATGTAAGATACATGTTTAGGAAATACCCTAAAACCATTCAATTAAAATTTCCTAATTGAATAAAAAAGATAAAATATGCAAGCCTCATTTATGTCTAAGGCATGTTACTTGAATGAAAATACAATTAACTATTAATATAGGATAATTTATGAATGCTATAGGGTTTATAGTTTAGAGTTTAGGATTTAGGTTTTAGGGTAATACGATGCCTTAAGAGGATTTATGTAGTAAGGTCCTAGTATAAAATAACATGGATTTTAAGTGTATAAAATTTGGTGAAGATGCCAAGGAAACAAAATTTCATTGAGGTCTGAGACAACTTCACCAAATTATATTCACTTGAGCCATGCCATTTTGTCCTAGGAACTTAGTAGACATAGATCCCCTTAAGCCATCTTATCACCCTAAACCGTAAATCGATCAACCTAGATAATGATTTATCCCATTCATATTATAATCTTGCACGATCTTATTATTGTTAAATTTGGTGGCCTTGGGCATCTTCACCAAATTTTGAGAGCTTATTTGATCCCCTTAAGAAATGTCATATTAGGACCCCTTCATAAATCAATTTATGGTTTAGGGTGATAGGATGGCTTAAAGGGATCTATGTCTAGTGAGGTCCTAGGACAAAATGACATGGCTCAAGTGAATAAAATTTGGTGAAGTTTCCCAAGGCAACCAAATTTCATTAAGAGCCTAAGAAAAATGATAGCTTTAGGGTTTAGAGTTTAGAGTTTAGAGTTTAGGGTTTAGGGTAATAGGATAGATTAAGGGGATCTATGTAGTAAGATGTTATGACAAAATGGAATGGCTTAAGGGAATTAAATTTGGTGGAGTTGCCTAAGGAAACCAAATTTAATTTTAAGGTCCTAGGAAAAAATTAATGCTTTAGTGTTTAGGGTTTATGGAACTTAGGGTGAAGTTTTGGTGGACCTTGGAATATAATGAACTTGCAAGTTAGTAAAGAACATTTTCTTGTGGAACAGTTGATTGAGATAGCTCTTGTTTCAATTGACCAACCTAGATCATGAAATATCATTCATATTATAATATTGCATGATCTTATTATTGTTAAATTTGGTTGCCTTGGGAAACTTCACCAAATTTTGAGAACTTCTTTGATCCCCTTAAGAAATGTCATATTAGGACCCCTTAAGATATCGATTTATGATTTAGGGTGATATGATGGCTTAAGGGGATCTATTTCTTGTGAGGTCTTAGGACAAAATGACATGCCTCAAGTGAATAAAATTTGGTGACATTTCCCAAGGCAACCAAATTTCATTAAGGGCCTAGGGAAAAAATGATGTCTTTAGGGTTTAGGGTTTAGAGTTTAGTTTTTAGGGTAATAGGATGGCTTAAGGGGATATTTGTAGTAAGGTCCTACGACAAAATGACATGGCTTAAGGGAATAAAATTTGGTGGGGTTTCCTAAGGAAACCAAATTTCATTTTAAGGTCATAGGACAAAATGAATGCTTTAGTGTTAAGGGTTTAAATTTTAGAGTTCAGGGTTTAGGGTTTAGCGAACTTAGGGTGAAGTTTTGGTTACCCTTGGAATAATGGACTTGCAAGTTAGTACCTAGTTTATGATTTTTTTTTAATTTTATGAATAGATTGACTATTTGCATAATAGAAACACATAATTATGTATTATTAAGATTAAGTTTGATGTATATTTTAACTAGATATTTTTTAAATTGAATATAAGATTATTTTATTTAACATTTTTTTCATTAATATTTACCACTTAAATGAATTTTATGATATAAAATGTATAATATAAAATTAGTTAATTTTGAATCAAGTATTTTATTTTGGATTGTTTGGAATTGAAAGAACCTAAAAGAAAGAAAAGAAAAATATTTAGATTCTTTTAGTGTCTAGGTAACTAGTGCAAAAACTGAGATTTTAGACTAAACTAGAAGCTTAATTAACAAGTAATTGACAACAAGAAATGGAAACAAGGAATGACTAAGAGAGATCAAAACATAAAAAAGAAATGAATGTTGAATACTATCTAATTAAGTGACAATTGGAAATCGATTGTGCACTTTGATTTACGAATTTGCTAACTAAATTTGCAAACAAACATTGATAAAATTTATGAATTGTAATTATTCTTTAACATATTGTTTTCTAATCTAATTATAATTTAACATTGAAACTAAAGTTTAACATATCGTTTTCTCCATACAATGCAAATGAAATTTAAAAAATTTAAGCAATGCAAATGAATTTTCTTGAGCTCAAAATTAGGGTTTTCAAAATCAAAATGATTTGTTTGATTTCAATTTAGAGTTTTACCAATTTTTTTTGTTTCAATTCAATTTATGGTTTTAATTTGTAAGCAACTAGGGTTTTTAATGCAATTTTTTCATTTCATTTCAAACTAGGGTTTTCAAATTCAATTTTTTTTTATTGATTTGAATTGAGGGTTTCAAAAAGCTTGATTAGGGTTTCTAAATGCATTTTTATTTTTTTTCAATTTCTAGGTTTTGAATTTTTTTTGTTTTGTTTCAATCAGGGTTTTCAAATACAATTTTTTATGGTTTGATCGAACAATTTAGGTTTCAAAAGATAAATTATGTTTCTAAAATATAATTCAAGGTTTTTTCATTTCTATTGAGAAATCTTCATGTTTCATTGCATTTTTTCATCTATTTCTACAATTCCTCATTTCTATTATAACAAGAAATAAAATGCTTAAAATGTTAAATAAATTAAAAAAAATATGCTAAAATCAGTTATTCTATTGACAATTTCAATAAAAAATGAAAAAATGCAAAACAATTGGGGGTGGACGGGTATCTAGAGATTGTTTGTGGAGGTCGCTATTGCTTAAAACTTGGGATCCCATGTCTAGGTATAATGTAGTTTGTTCATTTTTTAAAAAATAAATACCATTAGGAAATAGGATCCTGATTTTTATAAATCGGGATCCTGTTTCGTACTAATCGGGATCTTGTTCCCTATCCGTCGGTTCGAGACCCTTTAATAAACATGATCCTAATTTTTAAAAAGCGAAATCCCATATTACATTTAGGCTCGGGATCCCGAAGCTAAATAGGATCCCAATTTTTAAAAATCGGGATCTCATTTTTGTAATGCCAATTTCATTTATTTAGCTAAGGAAGAAAACTTCCATGTTTTGTGGACTCAACTTTGTGCACTTACCCACACCCCTATGTTTACCAATAAAAAAACACCATAATATGATAGATCAGGGTGATCTTGACGAGGAATGATAGGGAGCTCAAATGATAAACAAAAGCCAAAAGCATCAAAAGATCACGATCAATCTCAAATGCCCTTTGCCATAGGATCAAGGGGATGGATGGGATTGATGAGGTCTTTTAGGAAGGATGCATCCTATTGAGACAAAAGATGGATACTAAAATAAAAGATCAATATGATGCAAGATATTTGGAACTGATTAGATGTCATGATACAAGTGGATCTCATTTATGGACCAACTAGATAAGGGCATAGCTCTACGAAACGACACAAGAGATACAAGACACGAGACTAACACTCCCTAAAGACCTAGGGGCTCAGGGGCTAATCAAAGATTAGCCTTGCCTACGTGAAAGCATAGAACCCTCGTAGTTTGATAAAAGGCTGAAGACTGACCATAGATAAAAGTGGAAAGAGGACAATGGAGACCGATGATGGATGACAAGGACCACAAAGAAAAAATCCCTGGGGGTGAATCAAAAGATCGAGCTTTCCTAAGTGAAAGAACAAGGGAAATGTAGTTCGACAAAAGGCCAAAGACAAATGATGGATAAGGCATGATGAGATAACCTTGATAAGAGGATAGAAAGATGAGACTGATACGATGAGACAGGATAGACCTAGTGGATAAGATAGGATGATGGTGATTGCACGAAGCTCAAGGATGAGATATTTACCCAAATCATTAAAAGATGAATTGGAAGATGGTATGATGGAGGGATGAGTGATGGGAAGTGATAGGAGATTGGAGAGATGTGTGAAAGAAGTGGGAGTGATGATGATGAGATAGATGGAATTGGATTGCATGGGGGGAAGCCTATAGATAGATACCAAGGATTATGAGATGGGATGAGGATAGAGATGAATGGATAGGAAGATAAGGATGGGGAGATGGAAGGGATTGTTTGGATGGATGGAGGGGATGATAAAATCAATGAATGATGTCTCCAAGGAATATGTCACAAAGAAGGAGGTGCCTCGCTCCAGATATGTCATGTATAATGAGGTAGGAGGGATGGAAGATATAAGGATAGGAAAATAAGAGAGTGAGATGGATATGGATAGGATGGATGGATAAGGAAGGGAGATTAATGGTAGCATGACAGGTGGACAAGAAAGGTAGATGGATGTAGATAAGGATTAGGATAGTGTATGGGTGAGGGGAATAAAAACCAAGAGGTTTCCAAAGTATGTATGTATGTTTTCCCCTATCAATATCAAGACCACAAGGAGGATGGAGGAATTGGAATAAACATGATATGACAAGAAGGATGTGTAAGATAGGTGGGATGGAGGAGATGGGTGAAGGGGATGCAGTTTCCCCCAAGTACAGAAGTACTTGCTAGATGGGGGATTTACACATGATACCTATTTTCCAAGTTTTCATCATGGTACTTATCCAAGGTGCTTGTTTGCGAAGTTTTCACCATTGGATGAATTATTTCTCTTTACTTTTTTTTTTTTTTTTTTTTTTTTGACTTTTTGGAATTTTTTGACTCTAGAATTTTTTGACTTTTTTGACTTTTGTGGATAGCATGTAGAAGGAGATGGATAATGGGATTTAGAAGACATGTGATAAGGAGATGGATGAAGAACTCGAGCATCAAATTCCATACGAGGTATTAAGAGCCCATGTTCGAAGTGAGTATTTTATGTTGGTACAACCTTATTAGGATAAATGGATTATGCAAGAGAATGGATTAAAGAGATTTGATGGGGGAGATATGTGGGATAATGGATGGGATGTTGGAAAGTGTATGGATGGAGTGATGGGGAGGATGTGTGATGGGGTAATGTTTTTTAGAACCAACATTGGCACATATGGTGGTGGATGTGAAATGATAGGAGTATTAATGGATGGATGATGTGGGGATAATGGAGGAGATGGGATAGTGAATTTTGGGACATAAGGACCCAAAAAATATTTAGGAGATGGAAGGGGTATATGATTAGCTTTTGGATTAGCAACTTTGGATGTTGTTATACATTTTTCATTTGAAGGTATTGCATCTTTTTTCTTTGGGATCCACATGGTTTTGATCTTTGCTTTGGTGGGCCTTTGTGGCATGTGGGTTTGATTTAGATTTTGGATTTGATTTTTCTTTTCTTCAACATGTCCTTTTAAGAGGACATGAGGAGCTTTAGATTCATGTGGATGTTTAGATTTATGTATTTTTACTTTGGTATCCAAAGCGATTTTAATAGCAATGGGATGGGTGTGAGGAGATGGATGATGTGGAGGAAACATGAATGGAGTGATGGAGGGAGGATTTTGGGGATGATATGTGGATGGAGGGTGTACAGGTACGTGCCTTTGTTGATCCCAATTAGAGAACATGAGAGTGGAATGTTTATGGTGGGTGACATGGATAGGTGATGGATGGATGAAAGGATGAATAACACAAGATGGAGGAGGTGATTTTGGGAAATAAGGGCCAAAAATGGACCTAGTATGTGGGGGATGTGTGATGGTGGATGGAGGGAAATAAGGGCCCAAGATAGATGGAGTAGAGGAAGGAAGGGAGATGGTGGATGGAGGGACATAAGGACTCAAAATGGATTTGGAAGATGGAGGAGGAATGTGGAAGGTTGTTTTGAGGTGATACAATGGAGGGGGGATGGCAACAAAGGGTTTAGTGGAGTGATGGGAAGAGCCTATTATTCTTTTGAAGGAGGCTTGTTGAGGACGGATAGAGGTTGCACCAACATTTTTTGATTGCGAGTCTTGAGAGATATATCCAAGACCTTGTGTATGCATATTTTCTTTGACTTGGATGGGCTCTAGAATACCTTGCTCATGAAGGCCTAAACCTTTTCCTTGATAGTTCATTCTCTTGAGCATTCAATCTATGATAGGATATTTGTTATGTTGGAATAATGATGCGAGACCATTATTGGCTGAGGGAGGATGGGTGGTGTATATGATTAGTTCCTCGTTTGCAAGGAAACCACCATGGAAGAATGTAAAAGTACCGAGGGAATATAAAAGTGGTGTGGGAATAGTAGGGTTAGGCAGCGAAGGAGGATCATGATATGGAGCTGATGGGATAGCAGCATCTTGATCAGGAGGAGTGAGTGGTAAGGGATCAGAAGAGGAATCAGGTGATATGATAGGCTCTATATTTTTAGTAGTAGGTGATAAGAGCTCATGAGATGGAGTGATTGGATCTTGAGTATCAAGGGGATCATGGGATGGAATGGATGGGGGATTATGATCTTGAGGTGGACTAGATGGGATGACATGATCTTGATGTGGAGAAGGGGATATTTTGGTATGCTTTGGATCAAGCTCTTGGCATGAGTCATCATGTGCGAGAAGCATGATAAAGGAGTGTTGGAGGGACTCCTCAAGTGTGGGAGATGGAAGGGTGGGGGATTCATGAAGTTCATGGGAATGGATTTTGGTGCTACTAGAAGTGGGAGAAGTGGATTGGATTTGGGTGTCTTCAATGGATTCGATGGCTCTCGGGGTAGGAGATGGGGGTTCAATGGATTCTGTGGGTTTGACAGTTCAATGGTTTGAGTGGTGCTAGGGGTGGTAACAGCAATGATAGGTGTGGTACAAAGAAGGGTCTCATCGCTAGTGACTGTGGATGATAGATTGGGATGAAATGGTTCCATGAATTCAAGGTGTGGATTTGGGGATGTCTTCTTTGTCATAAGTCCTTGGAGAACTTCTAGAGTGAGAATCTGCATATTCTAGGCTTAGTTGGGGTGATGGGAATAGATGAAGGATTAGGGATTGGGTTGAGGATTAGGATTATGGATTGGTGGACTAGGATTAGATTGGGGAATGGGATTGGATGGAAGACTAAGAGTAGGTGGAGGATTAGTGTAGGTGTCAAGATTAGGTGGAGGATTAAGGTAGGTATATTGTGATATCAGACTAGAATAGGAAGACGTGGATGGTGGATTGAGGCTAGAGGAAGTAGATGGGGAATTAAGATAGGAATAATGTGACGGTGGATTAGGACAAGAGGATATGGGTGGTGGATTGTAATAAAGGTATTGGGATGGTGGATTGGGATGGGGAGATTGAGATGGTGGATTGACATAGGAGGAAATGGATGATGGATTAGGATAGGAAGATGTGGATGTTGGATTAGGATAGGTTTATGGGGGTGTAGGATTAAGATAAAAAGGTGTGGATGTTCGATTAGGATGGGAAAACTGGTAAGGAGGATTAGAATAAGGGGACATGGATGAGGGATTGTAATAGGAGTACTGGGATGGTAGATTAGGATGGGAAGATTGGGATGGTGGATTAGGATAAGAGGATGTGGGTGTTGAATAAGAGAAAGATGTAGATGAAGGATATGGCGAAGATATAGGCAAGGAAGATAGTGGATATCCCTTGTCAAAGGTAGCATAAGGATGGCTAGTAGGTGTGGGTGAAGATGTGATGGGATAGATCAGAGGGATAATTGGATTTTGGAAAGCAGTTGGGGAAATCTTACTAGAAATGATATTATCAAGGGGATCTATGTCGTATACTTCTTGATCAACAAGACTTTCATTATTGTCATCAACGTAATTAGGATTCCCCTTGACTACTATTTTTGATTGCATTGGTGAAGGATAGGGATTCATGATGGATACAAATTGAAAATATGTGAATGGATGATTAGAAGGAAAGAAAAGGTGATAAAAGGATAAATAGGATGGATTGGAAGAAGACTGGAAAATGGACTAAAGCTCAAATCAAGATTTAGGTTAAGCTCAGATTGGGATTGGATTAAAGCTCAAATTAGCTCAGATTTGGATGATTGGATGATGTGATGGGATTGATTCTAAAAAAAGTTCAGAGGTTCGATGGGATTGGATTACCATAGGATGATTACAACCCCGAATCTACCTCAAGATGGAAGTAGATTGATTGGGTGATTGAATAGGGATGTGGTTGGATTAGATTGGATAAGGTCAACTGATGAAATGATTGATAGGATTGAATGATGGATCAGATAGGATGATGAAAGGGATTCTAAACCAAGTTCAGAGATTACCCTAGGTGAATTAGGGTGTTGATTGATTGGATTAAAGGATAGATAGATGATTGCGACATCAAATCCAACTTGAGATGGAAGTCGATTGATTGGGCTGAATGATGATGACTGACTCAGGACAGATGATGATCCTAAGAAGATGTTGTAGGATGATGATTGATTTTAGAAACCTAGGTCAATTTGGATAATAACTTCAAATGAAGTTTAGGGGATTCAGATTGAGAAAACGATGATGGATATGTAACTTAGAGTTGTTCTAAGATGCATCTATTTGATTTAGATGATAAACTGATGACCTATAGATGAACTAAAGTGGAGATTATAGATGAACAGAAGGTGCAAATGGATTGGAGGGAAAGGTCACCTATTTGGAGGGCAGGGTCTCCTATCTCTGGGGAAAGGTCACCTATCTCTGGGGCAAGCTCACCTATCTATGGGGGAAAGCTCACCTATCTATTGAGAAATGTCACCTATCTGGAGGGAAAGGTTGCCTATCTACTAGGCAAGGTTGCCTATTTGGAGGGAAAGGTCGCCTATCTACTGGGAAAGGTCACCTATTTGGAGGGCAAGGTCAACTATCTTCTGGGAAAGGTCACCTATCTGGAGGGAAAGGTCACCTATCTGGAGGGAAGGTCACCTATCTATTAGGTAAGGTCACCTATTTGCTGGGAAAGGTCGTCTGTCTTCTTTTAGACCCTCAAAACAAGGAAACAAACTCTCAGAATAGGGAGGCAGTCTCTCAGAATAGGTAGACAGACTCTCAGAACAAGAAGACAGACTCTTAGAATGAGGAGATGGATGCTAAAAATGGATGAAAAAATACTAAAAATAGGTAAACGAATGCTTTGAAGGGGAGACAGACTCTCAGAATGAGGAGATGGATGCTCAAAATGGATGAACGGATACTCAGAACGAGTAAATGGATGTATCAAAGGGGAGATGTATTCTCAGAATGAGGAGATGGATGATCCAAATGAGGAAAAAAATGCTCAGAACAAGGGAATGGATTCTTAGAATGAGGAAATAGAAGCTCAAAATGAGGGAATGGATGCTCAGAACAAGGAAATGGACTCTAAGAACAAGGAGACGAATGCTCAGAATGGATGAACGGATACTTAGAACGAGCAAACAAATGCATCGAAGGGGAGATGGATTCTAAAAACAAGGATATGGATGCTTGGAATGAGGGAATGGATGCTCAGAATGAGGAAATAGACTCTCAAAATGAGGAGACAAATGCTCAGAACAGACGAATGGATACTTAGAATGAGTAGATAGTTGCACCGAAGGGGAGGTAGATTCTCAAAATGAGGAGATGGATGATCAAAATGAGGAAAAGAATGGTTGAAATGAGGGAATGGATGCTTGGAATAAGGAAACAAATTCTCTAAAGGGGAGACAGACTCTCAAAATGAGAAGACAAATGCTCAAAATAGATGAACAGATACTCGGAATGAGTAAACAAATGCATTGAAGGGGAAATAGATTATTGGAATGAGGAGATGGATGCTTGGAATGAGGAAAGAAATGCTTGAAACGAGGGAATGGATGCTAAAAATGAGGAAATAGATGCTCTGAATGGGGGAATGGATGCTCAGAATGAGGGAATGGATGCTCGAAATGAGGAAACAAACTATTGGAATGAGGAAACAGACTCTCGAAATGAGGAGACGAATACTTAGAATGGATGAATAGATGCTCAAAATGAGTAAATGGATGCTCCTAATAGGTAATCGAATGCTCAAAATGAGGAAACAAAAGCTTAGAACGGATGAACAGATGCACTGAATGGATGAATAGATTGATGAGATAGACGAACAAACTAATGAGATGGATGACAAGGGGCAAGGTTGCCCAACTCGGGGGCAATGTCACCCAACTGGGGGTAGGGTCACCCCTATTAAGGTCAAGGTCACCCAACTAAGGGCAAGATCACCCCTGTAGGTGAAATAGTCAAATGTGATGGGTTGACTTGGACAAGAAGCAAAATCACCCCTCTAGAGGATAGGGTCACCTATCTTAGGGCAGGGTTTCCTATCTTAGGGAAGGGTCACCTATCCTAGGGTAGGTTCACCTGTCATGGGGAAGGGCCACCTGTCTTGAGGGAAGGATCACCTATTCAGTGAAATATGGGTGATTCTGACAGAAATAGATTGTAAAATGATTGAAACAAAAGGAAAGGTCACCCTTGTTGAGGGAAAGGTCACCCCTATTTAGGGAAAGGTCACCTCTTTCAATAGACCTAGACTTGACTTGGATGAAAATATCTATGGAAAATGACCAAAAACAAAGAAAACAACAAGCAGAAGGTAAGACTGACTTGACTAAACAAAAATTTATTGGTTTTGCAAAGAAAATACAGTTCAAGCAACACAAATCCTAAGATTATTAAGATGGGTATGGCCAACACGGTCCTCTAACTAGGATAAATAAGGTGATCTAGGGAGTCCTTGATATACACATGATATGTGAGGAAAAACCATTAACACTATCCCATCTACAAGTGTGAGTCAAGAACCCCAGTGAGGTACTTGAGGCTCAAACCAACTCTTCACATCTTATCTGGGTATCACCCTAACTTTGATGCTCTGCCAAACATGACATAACTAGATTGGGGTACAACTTTGGCTCCCCCCCTTTATATACCCCATCGGTACACATGGTTTGAATCATCCCTTAGGTTGATAAAACCCCCAAGCAGGTCCAGCTAAAAATAGAACACTAAACATCTTCAACTACTTCGTAGGCTTACACGAAGTGCAAGGGGAAAGCTTGAACGATGCAGTGCCCCTTAGGTAACAAAAAGGACTAGGTGAACTACAATTTCTCTTCACCTAGGATCACCAAATGGCACAAGGGGACTGGATACGTCAATAGCCCACCTTACAAACAAAGCACACAAGTATATTGACTCCACCTAATTAGATCTATATGCCTAGATTAATAAGCAAAAATGACAAACAAACTAAACTAGCAATGTTGGGACTGATCATTTTGTAAGGAAGTGTTAGTGGTTTGAACTTTGATCTTTGAAAAGTGTGAAATAGCTACACAAATATTAGTAATAATAGGCACATTCAAAGACAAGACATGTGAGTGGGTCAGTATTAAACAAATCAACAAGAAACATGCTCTAAAAATGAAGTTATCTCACCATTTTACCTCACAGATGCCTTTGTCTAGGTTAGGGTCATCCCTATTAGGGCAGGATCACCCTTGTTAGGTCAGGGTTTCTCCTTTTTAGGTTAGGGTCATCCCTGTTAAGGTTAGGATTTCCCATCTCTGGGGAAGGGTCACCTGTTTAGAAAACAGAGGGAAAATTCTTTCTGTTTCACAGATTGCAGAATCACCCCTGTTGAGGGTAGGGTCACCCAACTTAGGGAAGGTTTGCCCTATTGAGGGCAGGGTCACCTATGTCAGCTGTGGAGTTGCCTCTATGTAACCTACACCTGGAAAATGACAAACAACAGAGAACGTGAAAATACTAGACCCGTTTGTGGGTCCCACCGAATGTGCTAGAAATGTGATGCAACGTTATTTTTACTATCTTGAATGATGCAAAAAAATAGAATGCAAAGGAAGAAACCAACACTTCAACACCTCAATGATTAGCCTAAGTTGACTTGAACAAAATAAAGATAAAAACTAGATTATACCTTATTCAAGTGATCTTCTTGGTTGGCCCTCTGATTGTTGATGAAATGTGTGATCCTTGATGGAAAATATGATGAAAATGGATGCAAAATGATCTAGATGTGATGAGGATTCAAATGAGAGATGTGGGTATTTGATGGATGAACAAAATGAGTGCAAGATGAGCTTCAAGAATGCAACAATGGTGGATGAGAGTACTTGAGCTTGAGAGTTGGAGAGCTTGAATGCAAAATTGTGAATGTGATGAATGAATACATAAGAGACAAAATCTTCCATTTTAAGGGAAGAGTCTCTAGGGAATTGAATGGTCAATATTTTTCCAACATGGGAAAGATGAAGGGCTGTGGCGAGTTGAGGACTCACAAGCCTTCACATCTTTCCATGTGGAAGAGGACGTGTCCCAAGGACAGGTGAGTTGGAAAAATGACATGTGAGGTGGAGGTACTTGCAAGTACCTTGGGATTAGGGGAGATTTCCTCAAAAAGGAAGTTCTTGTCCCCATATGAAGATGATGGTGACAAGTGAGGAATTTTAGAAATTCCTCTTTTATCATCATGGGGATGAGAAAAGTTGTTGGGGGAATAAATGTGAATTTTAAATTAACATGATTGGGGATTTCCTTGAGGATAAGACAAGGTCTTCATAAAGGAGGTCCTTGTCCCATGTGACTGATGTGACATCTCAATGATCCACATGGGGAAGAGGAGAGCTTTGGAGGAATAAAAGTGAAGTTTAAATTCACATGGGGAAGAGTTCAAGGCTTAAAAAGGAAAGCACTTATGAAAGGTTGACTTAGAGGAAATACCAAAGATGGCATGTGATTAGATTAAGGTTGTGCAAAGAAATGATTAAGAAGATTAATGAGGGCTAGAGGCAAGTGGATAATATGGAGGATATGACATTAATATTGATTAAGGGTGTACACATCCTAATCATGGATTAATTAAATTAATCCAGATTAGAAGAGGACTATGGAGGATGTGAAAAGGAGAGATAAAATAGGGAATTTAAAATGGATTTAAATTCAAAAGGGCTAAATGACTAAATTAAATAAATTAATATATTTATTTAATTTAGAAAAGAAGGATGAAAGGTAAAGTATTTAATTGTTAAATTAAATACTTTAGGAACCTTAGGCAAGGGGGAAATATTAATTAAATAAATCATTTAATTAATATCGATGGGATAGACAAATAAAGGGGATGAATTTGACCATATGGGAGTGGTCAAATTTGGATGTCTACACTTTCCAAATCCAAGTGTGAAGATTGGACTGTAGGCTCATACACACTAGACGAGTTACAATATTATTTGAAGACAAGAGATGCATTGAAATATGGAAAAGAAAGAGCCTTTGACCCTGGAAATCATATGAACAACGTAAGGCACAATCTTCTTACCAAAATGATAGTGCCACACCAAGTGGATTTTGAAGATGTCATAAGGAACTGCATTACTTATAATGATGCATTTAGTAGAAGAAAAAAATGGGAATATATGAAGAAGGTTGAAGAAAGGAAGAAGCAGAGGTCTAAGGATTTCCTAGGATACTTTGTTGAGGAAAAGGATCCCATCAAGAGGATATAATTGATAATTGGTAGATTTAAAGACTTGTACAAAAAGAAGGAAGCATATCTTGAAGAACATCATAGTGGTGCAACTGCAGAGCATACCCTGGGTGAAACCTCTGAGCCTCCCATGGAGTAATTACCTCCCAAAAGACATAAGACAAGAAGCATTGAACAATTATTACCTTATGAGGATACTAAAGAGTTGGGCAATACTGAGGAAGTGGCTATAGTATTGTAGTCATTGAAAGGTGATATTGAAGTTGATTAACCCATCCTTGAGACCAATGCCCATAAACATGAGGAAAGGATGGGTGATGTAGAAAAAACAAGTACAAAGATACATGAAGATGAAAGGGAAATTGCAGCTAGGGGATTCATAGAAGATGATGAATTCATTTAGACTCTTGAGTTCAAGGATTTCTAGATAAAGATGAGGATAAAATAATTTCAAGAGAGGATGGAATTAGCTGATGCAAGAATTGAAGAATTAGAGAAAAATGAAATGGTAGCATATATTTTCTAGGAATTAAGAGTTGAAAAAATTGACATTAGCCCCAAAAGGCTAGATAAATGGTCTTGAAGAGCAATATGCTCATTTTCCCTAGCTTGGAATTAAAGAAAAAATTTCTGCTTGATCAAGTGTAGGCTCAAGAAGATCCAATGCTAGTTGTAGAATTTGAATTTGATGAAGGTGTAAATGGAATTGGGTATAACCCAAAGATTGAAACCCTAGCCATATGGATCAAACATAAAAATAAACATAAGCCAAAATTATTGGATGTAATTCAAGGGATGAAAGGGGCAGCGATGGTAAGGACAATACAAGATACCACCCCTTTGGAGGCAGCCACAATGACCATGCATTCAACCATGTTCACTCAAGCAACTATTAAGGGATTAGAAGATAGATTGAAGGAGTTTGAAAAGGAACAAAGGTTCCTAATTGATGAAACTAATAAACTGTTCATGGAGAATGTCAAATTTAAAGAACAATTAAGAGGAGTAGGACCCTCACAAAGCAAGGAGATGGTGTTATACATGCCTCCTATTGCTCCAATGGATATTGTGAATAAAATTTATGCAGAACAGGTAAAAAATCTAGAGAAGGAAGTGGATGATGTAAGGAAGGCCAACAGTCAAACCCAAGATGAAGTGAAATGATGAATTTGTGAAGTTATGGAAAAGATTCTTGAGCATAGGATAAAATCACTTATGGATAAACTGGAGAATGTGCATGATAGTTATAAAACACTTCAGTAGACAATGGATCAAATAAAGACACATATGCTTATATTAGATCGTTTGTTCAAAAGGTGGTAGCCTATTCACCACACTTTGGCTAAGTTATGCAAAGTTCTACAAAGAATTCCTGATGTACCCACAACATTAAAGCCAACTGAACAAACTATGAAGATTATTATTGATGAATTTCAGTATGTACAAGGGTTTGATAAAAATATTGTAACACGAATGGATTTATTCCATACCTACAAACAGTGGTATATACCTGAAATCATGAGAGATGGTGATCAGTTGGAGGACTTGGATAAGTGGAAGAAAGAATTTAGTCAGGTTGTTTATAAGTGCGTAACTCATATACAAGAGGATGATGATACCAGTCTTCCCAGGCTAAATTAGATCATGGATGGGTTGATTTTTCTTGATGCGAGATACCTAAAGTTTGTCAATGATACAAAGGAATTACTAGATAGTCAAGGGAAAACTCATCTTGCAAACATGCAAAATATCTAGGAATATAAGTGGCCATCATATTTTACAGTGTATCAGTGGGAGGAAAAGGATTTGGTTTCAGAAGAATAGGACACTGAGGCAAGAGAATTTGGATGTTCATCATGGAGAGGAAGACTTTTCTAGATCAATGATCATGGGTGTTCTATATTGAATAATGGAACCATATGTCAAAATGTCTTAAGTCTTGTTATTTCCTTAGTTATGCTAATTAAATAGTTATTAGTAAAAGAAGTAGTTATGAAAGGTCATTTCTTTTTGTAAAAGGCTTGTATCTTGTTGCTTCCTATATAAATAGGAAACCAAGGCCTAGTTTTAAATTATCATCATCATATATCATTTCCATTTTGAAGACTTTTGTTATTAATATATATCAATTGAAGCAGTATAATGGAGAACATCTTATTATTAGAGATTCTCCATGACTGTGTTATCATTCTGCATTTTTTCGTATGTTTTCCATACTTATTTCTTCTCATATTTGAATGAATATTAGTTATTAAGCCTCAATACCGTGCTTATGTGAATGAATATTCTGATATAGTAAAACATTTATTGTGGATGTTGGTAGAGTTGCTAATTTTTTTGAAAATTTGAGCTTATTTTTCCTTGTGATATGTACACATAAAAATGGAAACTATTTAAAACTAATAAATTTAACAAAGTTGATTATTTAAATAATTGTGAGTTACGTGCATTAATATTTTATTAAATTTTGTGTCTTCATGAACATATGTTGATACAAAATGAGTGGAAGAAGCATCCAATTAATCCTATTTTTTTCTGCCAACAATTCATACCAAAGATTGAACAATTTAAGGATGTTGCAATAGGTAATTAAGGATATGATGATGATGATGATATATTCTTGTACTTAATTAAACATTCATTATTTTCTATGAAACCGTGTATATATTCTTGTACCTGTAAATATTCTTTTACTGTTATGTCTATTAAATAAAATAGAGTTTGAATAAAAAATGCTTCACCCTTTTTTGTAAGTGAGTATGTGAATTATAATTGTTCAAGAAAAAATCTTACAGTGTTTACATTTTCAATTTACTAGGTTCAAATCTTCATTTGCTATGTATATAAAATTATATGTGCTCTTTATCTCGAATGACATAAAATAGTAATATTATCAGAATCAGGGTTTTCAATTTCAGTACCATCATTGTCCACACTTTTCATATCCTATTCACTTTTAAGTACAATCATCAAAATTTTATTTTTATTTCTTTTCCCAGTTAATCTTGATTATTTTTAGCACAACACAATAGGTTGCATGTTAAATTTCAAACATTTTCTTTACATTTTTTTGTATATATTATTTTCTTAGTGCATCATTATGTAACAACAATTTCACTTCTGAGATATACAGTAAAAATAAATGAAAGAACATGTTTGCTTTGTCAAGGGAAATGTATGGTGAATACCCTATGTCTTTCAAATAAGTCTGGAAGCGAAATAAGACATAATTGATTGAATCTAATTTTCTCTTGTACAATTATTTTTTATGTGCTTTTTACTTTTTGGATGTGGATTACCCTCAGAAAGAGACTACTTATCTTTTCTTAAATGAAGCCTTTACATTTCCTGTCTACAAAAGGAATTTATTTCTTGACAACAAGTTCACAAACTTCATACAAATTAAGATTGGTGTAAGAGGCCATCCTCGCAAATGTTCTTTGGTCTAGAATTATAATGGAAAATAAAAAAGCTAGCTAGGAGAATAAAATAGGTTTTCAATTTTCCAAGTACAACATAATATTACTAAAAAATTTCAAAGTTTAGGCCATAAGAATCATCCTTTTTTAAACATGGATTGCAAATAATTCTAAAAATTTAGAAGTCTTGGTCATTAACATTATTGTTTGCTACAATGATATCCAGTGTATCATTGTCAATGTTCACATGTTCTTTCAAGTATTTAATATTATCATCATCCTCATCTTGACCTGCATCATCTTCATCATCATTGAAATTTGACTGTAGACCATCTATATTGTTACCAAATTTATTTGGATCATCACTTTATATAACATCCATATTGTTGTCTTCCATAACATCATCTAACTCTGGATTGTTGTCTTCTTGTGCTTGAACATAACCATCTTCAACATCATCATGGATGCCAATTTATTCGATGTTCTCTAATCCCTCTCTCTCACTTTGTTGGTCATCATTGTTTTGCTATAAAACATAATTTTTACAACATAGTTTATAAAACACCAGTCCACACTCATTTATTATTCTTTAGTTTTTTTCCCTTAAGAACATCCTTAGGGAGAACAAGTTCTTCCCTCTTCTTTCATGTAGGAGTGCGTTTTAAGAAGGGGTAATCAATCAATAAATCATCCCAAATGGTAAGGTTCATAATAGCCTCAACCATTATCAATCTATCAACCTCTCTTTCCATATTTCTATCTTTATCATTTATAACCTCAACAAATTGACAATTTGGTCTTACAGTAGGGTCCCTTCCCTTACTACTATTTATAAATCTTGCAATATTTTTGTGTGTGTATGCACGTCCATCTATATACATAAGATGACCTCTATTCATTTATTTTCCACTTTCCAATTAGAGATGATGTGTATACATATTTGAATTTAGACCATATGCTAACATGCTAGGCTTATATTTTGCTAGCCTTCTCCATTCACCACTGTAATATGATGGACCATAATATGGAATTAATCTCCTAATGGTTTGTTCTGAATTGTTTCTATGTTTGGATCTTACATGTACATTTTGGAAAATAAAGAGGCCTAGATTTTCTCCATGAATATTGGAGGGTCGTATCATGTAGCTATATCCCCAAAATTGAAACAGCTTGTACACTCTAGGTAGTTGTTGATCACTAGGCCAAGCACAATATAGTAGACGATCAAATGTATCTTTGTAAATTGATCT
The DNA here is from genome assembly GCA_007258455.2 of Sequoia sempervirens. Lineage (NCBI taxonomy): Eukaryota > Viridiplantae > Streptophyta > Pinopsida > Cupressales > Cupressaceae > Sequoia > Sequoia sempervirens. The sequence continues at coordinate 409,741,107 of VDFB02281492.1, read as the reverse complement.
CAAACTTAGGGAAAAGTCACCATCTCCATCACATTCATTCTCATGGGGTATGTAGTCCACCTTCCCCTTGTCTTTAAGCAAATTATGCATCTTCACACTGGTTCTTGTTCTGTTACTTGTTTTCATCAATTCCTCATCTCCCGAGCTATTATATTGGCACATATTTTTGTTAGATGTATCATTTGATAAATGATAATTTCCCTCTACGCTAGAAGTCGATGATCCAGGAAACTTTAAACCAAGAACTTTATCTTGAAAGTATGCATTAAGAAAAAAATAGTTATTTAAATAATATAAAACAATGTTTAAATGAAGTATACATGTTATTTATATCAAATTGGAAAATTCCTCACCATAATTCCTATTGGATTTGAATTGATTGTAGGAGGCATACTACCGACTGGAAGCTTATCATATATGTAATGTCTTTGTACAATCACTCATTTGAATTGTTTCTTTCCATGACTTATAGAACATCCACAAACAACAATTTTCTCAAAGTATTCATCCCATGTACTATAGTCTTGACCTACCTCTTCTTCAATGCAATCATTTGTTGTGTCTATAGTATCCATTGTCATATATCCTCTTCCACCCACTGTCATCTATGTGATTTAACAGTTTTAGTTCCACGTCCATGTACATATCTTGTTCTTTTGCTAGTTGAATGCTTAGGCTTTGCATTTGCTCCAATCTCCATCTAAATTAATCAATAACATGCATTAATTTATTTCAAGATTGGATAATATATTATAAATTTCAATAATACTGTGAAAAAAGATGGACATATCACAAAATTCCATGTCAGATCATTTTTTCCCAAGTTAAGTCAAAATTGAGTACTCGATGTCCTGCTTCATCCGTTGTGTTCTCATTTGATATGACACGATCTGTTGCCATGGCCTGGTCTCACCCCTCAAATACACAACATAGTAAATAATGTTTAGTACACCAATTATATCATTTCAATGAATATGCTATCCAACACAAAACCTCACTTTAGTCATATATTTGACATATTGATATCATGTTTTGGCTATCCTAATTTTTAAACTTTTACCTTGATCATAGAGTCACATTTAATCACCATTCCTATGCATTTTCAACCAATAATTTTGACCTCAGAGGCCTCATGGACAAAAAATGACTTTATCTCCTCTACGCTGTAGCATTTGTGAATTCATAAACACCTTCCTCCTTTGGTTGATGTTGCTTTATCTTCTTATCTCTATTGTATATGCAGATTTCGTTGTCTCATCTATTTCCACCCACTTTTCTCTCAGTGATTTAGTATTTCTATGTCATCCATGTCCTCTCTCCATGGCCTCCTCTGTGAATAAAAATGTCATCACAGAAGCTTTCATCACACTACTACTAAGGAGGAAAAAGAAACTTGCGGGACTGTGGTAAAAACCACTCTACCGCACTGAGCTGATGAAGGAGCCATGGGATAGCGGTGGTCACCACACTACTACACAACAATGGAAGAAGACTTGCGGGACTGTGGGAATCACAACACTTCCAGAAATAAAAGGAAGATTCGCGTGCCGCCACAAAAAATTTCACCTCACTACTGCCAAGAAGGATGAAGCACCTTGTGGGACCGTGGTAAAAACTACTCTACTACACCGAGCTGATGAAGGAGCCACAAGACAATAGTGGTCACAAAAGCAAGGCAAGAATTGGAATTATTTCTAACACTCTGGATCCTGTGATACACGATAATGAAAATAGTCACTATACAACAATGATAGGCGCTAAACTAGGCACACTTGATGCCACCTTATATGTCCCAAACAAATTAAATTAACGGCCAAAATTCAGTGCTAAAGTTTGCGTTAACTAATGCTGAATAAAACATCGAATAATGAATCAAAATTGAAAATTTAAAACTTTCCCACATAAAGGAAGAAAATAGATGAAAAAAAGGGGAAAAATATCATACAAAGGAAGAGAGTAGGGTGCTATTAGCAACTGATGAGAAATTTGATTTAGTTTGTGACACCATAGGCAACGTTACAATTTTTTTTTCTTGGTTGAATTTGTGATTGTTTACTACTCTTTGTATTGCATTTGAATTTCTAATTATTTACTAGTTCATGGCCTAACCAATCCAGGCAACCTCTAAATTGTCCCATCATTATAAATTGTAAAAAATTTGAGAAACCAATTTTTTTTTCTTACCCTACCCATTTGAGCTTTGGCTCAAAATATTATAGCACGAAGCGAGGATTCCTTTGTATTCTTTCCCTAACATGGATATCAAGGAAATAGTGAACTGCTTGGAAAATCTAGGAATTGGGTCTGTCACTGTTGAGTAACTGCTAAAAATAAACACAAAAACCGCTTGGTTTTTCCTAGTCGTGCCATAGTCACCGATTCCATGAAAAATTCATGAAAAATTGCATTATGAAAGAGTTTTCATGATAAGGTTATCAACACTAAGCAAATCGAGCAAACATATTTTCCATAGGTTATCAACACTAAGAAAACCTAGCGAACATATTTTCCCTCAAAATAAAACTTTCTTACCACAAACTAGACGAAAAATTTCATACCTAACAATGTGTACTTCGTTTTCCTCCACATAATGGATAAAAATAATTTTCCCTAGGTCACCTCAAAATGTCAAGCAATGGAGGGCAGTGAGCATTGTCAGCAAACTCTAGCCACAATGAGGTAATTCATTGTCAATTTATAGATTTGCAAATGTTTCCATGGTTTCTTTGAATTTTACTTTTTAGTTTTTTATTTCTAAATTTAAAAGAAGAAATATAATTTAAATATATATATATATATATAGGGACATGAGACTGAAAAAGATAAAGAGAAATTGGCTTCCATATTGGGGGTAGAGGCAATGAACAAATTGGTTAATACGGACTAGACAAAACTTTCCAGATACATAGAAAAACAATTTATTAATGCCCATCAAACATTGCAAATAAATCAATTATGTCAAAGGGAATTAGATGATTCCCCAACCAGTCCTAGATCGAGAAAAAGATCCAGGAGGAAATTAGTGATAGTAAACTCTAAGAATGTGGAATAGGGAGTAGGGACTTCCACTCTTGGGACACAAACTTCTTCCACCATGCCATGTTTTCAATCTTGCATTGGTAGCTACAATACAGGTTGAAGGAATCATGCCTTCAATGGTTCAAAGACCATCTACATTTTCCATTCTCAAAGATACCCATGCACTTGAAAAAAGAAATTATCCATGAAATGGAGAATGAATTTGGCACAAGTTGGTTTGTAAAGAAGATAAAGCTACGAATGTCTTAAAATTGCAAGAGATTTTGGTGCAACCAAACAAAGAAGATAAAAAAAATACCTCCTAAGCTAAGGAAGAAAAAAAGGCCAATTGATGTAAGTGTGAAAGTATGGAGAGAGCTTGTAAAATCATATGAGAAGTTTGATGCACAGAGGAAGTCTGATGAGGAGAGTACCCATGTATTTGAATTTTCTCATAAGATTATATCAAATTTATTAAATGATATTTAAATTTTTTGTGTGCATAGTTAAATTGAATTAGTGTATGTTTTAGGACAAGGCCTCCAAGGCTAGGCTTGAGAAACTTCGTGCCATGTATCGAAGTGTCCAAAAAGGTTTAAAGGCCTTAATCTATACATTTGTAAGTATATTTAATATGTTTAATGATATTTTTTTTATTTCATTGGAAAAAATAAAAGATTGCATATTAATTAGTTTAACTAGTCCATGTGCCATGTTTTGATAGGACGATAAATACAACTCCCATCCAAAGCAATTTGAAAAGAATATGTTACAAAACAAAAAGTGGAATTATTTTTAATTTGGATGGAGAACGAGGTATCAATAGTTGAGTTTCAATAACTTAGTTGGATATTGTTGTGTTAATATTTCAATTTGCATCTCTTGTGTTGAGTTGTTTATTGATGAATATGATAAGTAAATAGAGCTCAAATCTTATGATTACAAGATGACCGTTTATGTGCATGAATAAACAATAGAAGGATGTAGATGAACTCAATTCATCTAACTTTATGCCTCTTGGTAGGCATTCCTCTTGAATCACTAATATCAAGTGCACAAGATTTCCCTATAGCTTTTTACTTTCGTTGCTGCCTTTCCTCTTCACTGTTAGACTCATCTCCTTTTTCCTTATCTACATTTCTGGCTTTGGCTTCTAATTCATCCCATGTTTTACCTTCCTCCTCTTTAGAATCTTCCTTCTTCTTCTTCATCCTCCTCTGACTCCAGAAGAGATTCATTTTATGAACCTTCCTCATCTGATTCTGATTCCTCTTCTACATCAAAGAGTTCATATCCTTGATCCGAGTCTTCTAAATTATTAGAATTAGAATCACTAGCTTCCATATTCAAAAATTCCCAACCAACATCTTCAATAAATTTATCTGGATCATTAGTAATACTCTTCAAAATTGGCCACCAGTTCAAGTTCATTCTGCTTTCACAATACTTTATATCCATGGAGTTCATCCATTCCTTGATGCCATCAACTAAAGATTGAGGAATGGTGTACATGTGGAGTCCATCCGACTTGAAGTCTTTGAAAACAATAGCCATATCAAATTCATTTTTCCCAAGTCCTACTCTCTCAAGGTTAACAATCTCAAACTCACTAATAGCAATTACTAAGAAAGGTAATTCTGCCAACTCTACCAAATAGTTTACCATAAGAAAAATAAAAGAAGAGGCTTTGAAAGGAACTCCATGAAAACTGAGCTCTCTAAATGGTATATCAAAATCTAATTCAAAATATTTTAGATGAGACTACTCCCGTAGCTCTCTTACTCGCTTGAAAAATCCTTGAAACTCTATATTGATTTTATTTTTCCTATTCCTCTCTTTTTGTTCTTCCTCAATTTCATCAGGATCATACATTGACCTTCTTGCCCCTCCTATAGTTTGGAACACATCCATTACCTCCACATAAAATAGGACATCCTTGGTCTTCTTGGTTCCCACACCATCATATGGCTATGTAAATGAAAATGAAGCAAAGTAATCATCTCCTTCTCAGCTGGCTGGAAGAAGTCATGCTTAATGTTTTGATACATAATATCAGCTCTCTCTTCTACTCTCATGGTTGAATACCGTAATCTAGTATGGTGGGCCTCCAGAGTTCCAGTCATCTTTCTTCCTCTTCCACCAAATGCTAGCCTGATCCACACATCTTCCAACCTAATTGGATTTGTTTTTGAAAGCTGAAGTTTCTTCTGAGTCACCACTGTAGCTCTCTCTAACTTTTTAGACTCTTTCATTGCTACAAATCATCTCTAGGATTTAATCATTTCTACCACATGGTTGATGTGCTTTGAATCCTTTCATCTAAAGGAAATTTCCTTAACATAAATACTACTAGGGAATTTCAATGTTGCCATTGTAGTTGGCATTAAAGCTGGTATCAACAATATTAAAAAATATCATTATATAAGAATTCCCTCCATCTTGTTGGCTTGTAACACTCTTGATGGTGGCTACAAGAAATCTGATTCTGATTCCTCTTCTACATCTGAGGGTTCATATCCTTGATTTGACTCTTCTGAATTATCAAAATCAGAATCACTAGCTTCCATATTCAAAAATTCCCAAGAACCATCTTCAATAAATTTATTTGGATCATCAATAATACTCTTCAAAATTGGCTGCCAATTCAAGTTCATTATGCTTTCATAATATTTTATATCCATGGAGTTCAGCCATTCCTTGATGCCATCAAGCGAAGATTGAGGAATGGAGTACATGCAAAGTACATCCCGCTTGAAGTCTTTGAAAACAATAGCCATATCAAATGCCTTTTTCCTAGGTCCTACTCTCTCAAGGTTAACAATCTCAATCTCACTAATAGTGATTACTAAGAAAGGTAATTCCACCAACTCTACCAAACAATGTACCGTAGGAACAGTAAAAGTAGAGGCTTTGAAAGGAACTCCATGAAAACCAAGCTCTCTAAATTGTATATCAAACTCTAGTTCAAAATATTTTAGATGAGTCTACTCCCATAGCTCTCTTACTCGCTTGACAAATCCTTGAAACTCTGTATTGATTTTATTTTTCCTATCCCTCTCTTGTTGTTCCTCCTCAATTTCATCAGGATCATACATTGACCTTCTTGCCCCTCCTAAAGTTTGGACCACATCCATCACCTCCACATAAAACTGGAAATCCTTGGTCTTCTTGGTTCCCACACCACGATATGGTTGTTATGCAAATGAAAATGAAGCAAAGTAATAATCTCCTTCTCCACTGGTTGGAAGAACACATGCTTAATTTTTTGATACATGATATCATCTCTCTCTTCTACTCTCATGGTTGAATACCGAAATCTAGTATAGTGGGCCTCTAGAGTTCCAATCATCTTTCTTCCTCTTCCACCAAATGCTGGCCTAATCCACATATCTTCTAGCCTAATTGACTTTGTTTTTGAAATCTAAAGTTTCTCCTGAGTCACTAGTGTAGCTCTCTCTGCCTTTTCAGTTTCTTTCATTGCTACAAATTGTCTCTGGGATATAATCATCTATACCACATGGTTGGTGTGCTCTGAATCCTTGCATCTAAAGGAAATTTCCTTAACATAAATACTACTAGGGAATTTCAATGTTTCCATTGTAGTTAGCATTAAAGTCGGTACCAACAACATTGAAAATTATCCTTATATAAGAATTCCCTCCGACTTGTTGGCTTGTAACACTCTTGATGGTGGCTACATGAAATTTGATTCTGATTCCTCTTCTACATCTGAGGGTTCATATACTTGATCTAGCTCTTTTGAATTATCAGAATCAGAATCACTAGCTTCCTTATTCAAAAATTCCCAACCACCATCTTCAATAAATTTATCTAGATCATCAGTAATACTCTTCAAAATTGTTCGCTAGTTCTAGTTCATTCTACTTTCATAATACTCTATATCCATGGAGTTCAACCATTCCTTGATGCCATCAAAGGAAGATTGAGGAATGCATTAATGCAGAGTACATCCTGCTTGAAGTCTTTGAAAATAATAGCCATATCAAATTCCTTTTACGCAAGTCATACTCTCTCAAGGTTAACAACCTCAATCTCACTAATAGTGATTACTAAGAAAGGTAATTCCACCAACTCTACCAAATAGTTTACTATAGGAACAATAAAAGCAAGGCTTTGAAAGGAACTCCATGAAAACCAAGCTCTCTAAATGGTATATCAAACTCTAGCTCAAAATATTTTATATGAGGCTGCTCCCATAGCTCTCTTACTTGTTTAAAAAATCCTTGAAACTATGTATTGATTTTATTTTTCTTGTCCCTCTCTTGTTGTTCTTCCTCAATTTCATCAGGATCATACATTGACCTTCTTGCCCCTCCTAAAGTTTGGACCACATCCATTACCTCCTCATAAAATTGGACATCCTTGGTCTTCTTGGTTCCCATGCCATGGTATGGTTATGCAAATGAAAATAAATCAAAGTAATCATCTCCTTCTCAGTTGGATGGAAGAATGCATGCTTAATGTTTTGATACATGATATCAACTCTCTCTTTTGCTCTCATGGTATAATACCGAAATCTATTATGGTGGGCCTCCCAAGTTCTAGTCATCTTTTGTCCTCTTCCACCAAATGCTGGCTTGATCCACACATTTGCTAGCCTAATTGACTTTGTTTTTGAAAGTTGAAGTTTCTCCTGAGTCACCAGTTTAGCTCTCTCTACCTTTTCAGACTCTTTCATTGCTACAGATCATCTCTATGATTTAATCATTTGTACCACATGGTTGATGTGCTTTGAATCCTTGCAACTAAAGGAAATTTCCTTAACATAAATACTACTAGGGAATTTCAATGTTTCCATTGTAGTTGGCATTAAAGCCGATACCTACAACATTGAAAATTATCCTTATATAAGAATTCCCTCCATCTTGTTGGCTTGTAACACTATTGATGGTGGCTACATGAAATCTAATTCTAATTCCTCTTCTACATCAGAGGGTTCATATCCTTGATTCAACTCTTCTAAATTATCAGAATTAGAATCACTAGCTTCCATATTCAAAAATTCCCAACCACCATCTTCAATAAATTTATCTAGATCATCAATAATACTCTTCAAAATTGGCCGCCAGTTCAAGTTCATTATGCTTTCATAATACTTTATATCCATGGAGTTCAGCCATTCCTTGATGCCATCAAGTGAATATTGAGGAATGGCATCAATGTGGAGTACATCCTGCTTGAAGTCTTAAAAATAATAGCCATATCAAATTCTTTTTTCCCAGATCATACTCTCTCAAGGTTAACAATCTCAATCTCACTAATAGTGATTACTAAGAAAGGTAATTCCACCAAATCTACCAAAAAATTTACCACAGGAACAATAAAAGTAGAGGCTTTGAAAGGAACTCCATGAAAACCAAGTTCTCTAAATGGTATATCAAACTTTAGTTCAAAATATTTTAGATGAGGCTGCTCCCATAAAACTCTTACTCGCTTGACAAATCCTTGAAAATCTGTATTGATTTTATTTGTCTTGTCCCTCTCTTGCTGTTCTTCCTCAATTTCATTAGGATCATACATTGACCTTCTTGCACCTCCTATAGTTTGGACCACATCCATTACCTCCACATAAAACTAGTCATCCTTGGTCTTCTTGGTTCCCGCGCCGTGATATGGTTATGTAAATGAAAATGAAGCAAAGTAATCATCTCCTTCTCAGCTGGCTAGAAGAATGCATGCTTAATGTTTTGATACATGATATCATCTCTCTCTTCTACTCTCATGGTTGAATACCGAAATCCATTATGGTGGGCCTCCACAGTTCCTATCATTTTTCTTCCTCTTCCACCAAATGTTGGCCTGATCCACAAGTTTGCTAGCCTAATTGGCTTTGTTTTTGAAAGTTGAAGTTTCTCCTGAGTCACCAATATTAGTTGTAACTTTTTTGAAATTTTATTATGGTATGTGCACTTTGATATGATGTAATATGATTATGGTTTCATCTCATATGTTGTAATATTAGATATATAACAGAAAAATAAATTATTACATGAAATAAATAATAAATTTTCATTCTAAATGTTTTTTTTTGCAGAACATGGGTCTTCCAAAATATCAAGATGATCCTCAACATGATATAGATCCAAAAAATATTGGTTCTACCAATACAAATCACATGCTAGAGGATGATGATGACACAAATGTGGAAGACACCAAGGTCGATGACAATGACCACAATGATGACGACGCCGACAACAACGATGACGACGACGACGACGATCACAATGGTGATGATGATGATGATGAGACAATTGGTGGTAGTAACTAGTGACATTCATGATAATATAGACTGGATCATGGATCATTGCTGATATATTGTTATGGTGACTCTTTTCATGGTTACTATCATATGTATCATTTTCATGGCTTACAGTACTATATTATTGAGTTGTATCATATTGACATGTATCATTTTCACTATATCATTTGGACATGTATCATCTTGAATTGTATCAATTTGAGTTACATAATTTATCAATTTGATTTATATCATTTGTACATGTATCATTTTTGCTTATGTTGATTGTTGGACATGTATCATTTTGACATGTTTTTGATGTACTGGCATATTTGAATTTCACTTGTTTTAGTTATATATGATAATGATCTTATCAGTATTGACTTGTCAATTTATATATATTAAAAGTGGTCGATGATTTTTGAATGGATATTTATTATGTAGGATAATTTTAATTTACTGCTAAGGATGGATGTCAAATTCAATTAAATTATAGATATTTGACTCACTTTTTTTAATTATAGATGATGATCATGTTACAATAACAGTTCAGGCAGTGATGAAAGGTAAAATTAATGCTTGACACCTTTAGAATGTAATTGAACAAATTAGAGAAGTGTTAATCTCTTTTTAAAGTTTTGTGGTGAGCCACATTAAAAGAGGTGGTAATGTGGAAGAAGATGTCTTATCTAAAAGGGCTTTGAATTTTGGTGAAATAGGGGAATTCAGGTTGGAGGATTTTAGAGGTGTTAAGTTTGCAGACTTAGGTGAAAACGCAAGAGAGGAAAATGCCTTAAATGAAAAATGTGGCAAAGTGAGTGGAGTAAGTTTGACATGACAAGAGAAGGCAAGGGTGGCAGGCAGTGGTGAAGTAGTACTTCATTAATAGCAGTGTGAGGAACCCAAGATGGTGTTAAATGCAAGCCCTCAGTTAAGATGTGTTAATTGCATTTGGAAAGGGTCAAGAAAAACTCTACAAAAATCTATGGTGGTGGTTGTGTTGGTTGTCAAGAGAAATGGAAGCCAATTTCACCTTTTAGTCATGAAGATCTTTGGGCTTGTTTTATGGAGAGGCATCTAGAAAATGACTAGAGGGCCTTTTCCTTGTTGACGAGGAGTGGCTAGTGCAGTATGCAAAAATGATTTGTGGCAGGGATTTTGGCTCTCTGAAACACAAATACCAAACCAACATGGACGTTCACTCCTTAATTGTGGCATGGGGCTTGGATTTAGGTGAACCAGTGGAAATGCGGAGGATGGTGATGCAAAAAACTGTGCATGAAGATTTTCTAGTAGGCATGGAGTCCATTTTTGAATGGGTGGTTTTGGGTGTAGGTTTAGATTATTTTGAAGGAATGGTAGATGATGAAATTGAGGACCTCTATGGGAGACTGGGGCTCATACCCTTTATTCATTGGCTCGAAGGAAAATATAAAGCTCGTTGTCGTGAGGAAGCACATTTGGGATGGAAAGTGCTCAAACTCTTCATCAAACTCATGGAGGTTGAAGAAGTTCTGGCACAAGAAAAGGTGGAGATGCATGGATTGGAAGCAAAAATGAAGCACCATAAGAAGTCGGGGAAGTGAAAAAATAAGAATCCATTGGGTCCGAGTGGAGCTCATTAAGACTAGTCATGTTTGTCTATGTTTGATTTTGAATTCTCCCTCTACTTTTGTTGTATTAAAGTGTGTAACTCTGAACACTGTTAATGGTGGTTATTTTTGTAAGGATTTTACTAGTAAATAGTTACAGGGGTTATGAGGTTTATTTAATGTTTTACTCTACATGTTAAGGTGCCTCTATTTTTTATCATTTTCTATAGAATTTTGGTGGGTAATGACATTGAACAATAGATGTACTTTTTTAGCTTTACAAGCGATACAAAATTTTTGTGTTACCGACCCAAATTTTTTTTATCTTGTTATTTAATCATATGAGTTAAATAATTAAATTACTTAGTCTATAATCATATGAGTTATTTAAGAGGCACAATATAGTTAACTAATTAAATTGAAAAAAAATATTAAATTAATAAATGGAAGCAAAACAAGAAGCATTTTTAGAAGCAAAAAAGGAAGCAAAAATGGAAGCCAAACTACAAGCAAACTAGAAGCAATCTTGCAAGCAAAATACCAGAAGCAAATGTGGAAGGAAAACTAGAAGCAAAATTGGAAGCAAACTTGGAAGAAAAATTGGAAGCAAAATTGGAAGCAAAACTGGAAGTAAACTTGGAAGAAAAATCATAAGCAAAATTGGAAGTAAACTTGGAAGCAAAACTGAAAGCAAACATGGAACAAAAACCAAAAGAAAAATCGAAAGCAAAACTAGAAGAAAAACCAGAAGCAAAACTGGAAGCAAACCTAGAAGCAAAATTAGAAGAAAACTTGGAAGCAAAATTGGAGTCAAAATTGGAAGCAAACCTGGAGGCAAAACTAGAAGCAAAACTGTAAGCAAAACTAGAAGTAAAACCAAAAGCAAAATTGGAAGCAAAACTGGAAGCAAAACTGGAAGCAAAACTAGAAGCAAAAATGGGAGTAGACATAGAAGCAAAATCAAAAGCCAAATTGGGTGCTAATATAAGCATATTTCTGACGCTATTTCCCTATGCTATTTTAGGTACTAACAGAGGTGCTATTTTCGGTGCTATTTCTTGACACTATTTTAGGCGCTAACGGGGGTGTTGTGATTTTTCGGCAACAACTATGGTGCTAATGTCGGCACAATGTCTAGCGAAAAAGTTGGTGCCGAGATGACCATGCATTTTTTCGCCGAGTTTAGCACTAGCCAATTGCCTAATTTGTGAATTGAAATACACTAAAATCTGGTGCTATTTTAGGTGCTATTTGCTTGTTTTGCTGTAGTGAATGTTAGAGAAAAATAGTGAGTTTGGACATATGGCTGACGAATTTTTTTGCAGAAATTTTTGATGAAATTAAAAGCCATTATAGATGAGACAGTGCAAATTCCAAATATGTAATTTTTTTTCAATTGGATTATTTTTGTATTTTTCAATTAATTTATAATGAAACTGGTCCATAAACTTTAAATATCAGGGTTTTTTACTAATTTCATAACTTTTTATCAACATAACATTTTCACAAACGGATTGCACGAGAATGTACTTCAGAAAATTCTTTTCAATTTAAAAAAAAATTAAAAAAATGATAAGTTTAGGTCATCTTATTCATGATGTACATGATGATTTTTCAAAATGACAAATATAGCTAATAAAAATTTAACAAAAAAAAAATTCAATAAAAAATTACAAAAGAATATCAAAATTGTGCTTTACTGAGTTACAAATATTTTCCCAAAAGGATCTAGAAAAATACGATAATTTAGGTCAAAATATGGATGATGTACACATGCATGGTATGGTAAACAATAGTGACTTTTAAACGATGGTTTTTACAAACACCTATTGAAACTCAATTTGTACCATCTGGGTATTGAAATAAATTACATATTTGAAAACTAGACTCTGAGTACTACATTTTATGATTAGTGAATTTTCAAAGATTCCATCTCTAAGTGCTTCAAATTTTAAGGTCAAATGTGTCAAATTCTGAAAATTAGGGAAAACACTTCCACTTTTTGGCCAAAAAGTGGACTCAACTTCTTTCTAGCACCCCAACAATATCCCCTTTGTAATTGATTGAAAAAATAAATGCTTTGCACATAAATTGAAGACTCAACTTCTTCTCTAGCTGACATGAGCTTTTGATGAACTTTGAATTGAAGATCCTCATATCAACCTTTCTCAATCTCCCCCTTAGGCACAACACTGTTTACAATCACAACTTCCCCTTAGACTATCTTTCTCCCTCTTAGCAGTCAAAGTTCAACTTCCAAAGCACTTGGACTTCATATCCCCCATTGAAATCAATGGCAAAGGGACTCTCTAGGACACTATTTCCTTATTTGGTCAAGATTTTTCTTCCCCTTTATCAAATAAAGGAGTGTCCATGATATCTGCAACCATCTAGTCATTGGAAATTTGTAAAACTTATCATACCCAACTTGACTTCTCTCCTTTAACTTCCAGGGATGAATGAAGTTCCTGTAAAACTCCCCTTGGACTCATTCCATATCACTAAGAATTGGTGATGTGAGGCAGGAGCAACCATTTCCAATTTTTGCCTCAAGTATTAAAATTTCTCTTTTGGGAGAGGTTTGGTGAATATGTCTACAACTTATTCCTTGGTTGGCACATATTCCATTTTGAATTCCTGATCTACCACCATCTCTCTTAAGAAGTGATACTTGATTGAGATATTCTTAGTCTTAGAATGCATCATTGGGTTCTTTGAAATTTTTATGGAACTTTAATTATCAAAACTTGAATAGAGATAGGTTATTTGTACTCAACCTTGATGTCGTTAAATGTTTGCTTCATCCATAACACCTGATTACAACATGCCAAAATTGCAACATACTTTGCTTCAATTGTTGAAAGAGTAACCGACTCTTGCTTCTTGCTCAGATATGAAACAAGTTTATTTCCAAAATAGAATGCATAATGCTTCATTTGTCATCTACACTTCTTTCCCAATTAACATTTGTATATGCTAGCAAAGTGAAATATTCACCTTTGGGATACCGCAGTCCATAATCAATAGTACTAGATTGATGTATCTGAAAATTATTTTTATTGCATTGACATGTGACTCTTTAGGAGCAACTTGAAATCTTGTAACCATGCACACTACTTTCATGATATCAAGTCTTGATATAGTTAAGTATAGAAAAATACCTATCATTGATCTATATATTTTTTTATTTACATTAGGGGTTTCATTTGTCTTGCTCAACATGCATCCAATTATCACATGGGGGTACCAACTAGTTTATTGTCTTCCATCCCAAACTTCTTGAGCATTTCCTTAGCATACTTGGTTTGAGATATAAATATCCCTTCATTAGCTTGTGTTATCTATAGACCAAGGAAGAAAGAAAGTTATCCAAGAATTGACATGTCTCAAATTCATTTTGCATTTGATTAGAAAATCCTTTGCACATTCTATTATTGCTAGCACCAAAAAATGATGTCATCTACATACACAGCAACAATTATCATATGATCACCTTTTGATTTGAAGTACAGAAATTTTTATTTGCACATCCTTTTGTGAATCCTTGTTGTTGTAGGTACTAGTCTAGTCTTGAATACCATGTTCTAGGTGCATGTTTTAGACCATATAGAGCTTTCTTTAGTCTACAAACAAAATTCTCTTCTTTTGATAGATGAAAACCTTTTGGTTGTTCTATGTAGACTTCATCTTTTAGGTTTCCATTCAGGAAAGAAGACTTGACATCCATTTGATAGACTTTGGACTTCTTATAAACAAAGAATGCTAGAAACATTCTTATGGCTTACAATCTAGCAACTGGTGCAAATTTTTCCTCAAAATCTATTCCTTCCACTTGTGAAAAACCTTTGCACACCAATATTTCCTTATTCCTTACCACAACTCCATCTTTTTTGAGCTTGTTTATGAAGACCCACTTAGTACCTATTACGTTCTTTCTTGGGGGTCTTGGAAAAATTCCCAAGTTTTGTTCTTTTCAATTTTTCTTGGTTATTCTTCAATGGCTTTCATCTAGCTCTCATCCTTGTTGGATTTAACATAGCTCTTAGGATCAATTTGAGAGATGAGAGAAAAATTTACTCTCATCCTTGTTGGATTTAACATAGCTCTTAGGATCAATTTGAGACATGAGAGAAAAATTTACTTACTCTTTATTCTTTGCAACTCTCCTTGTCTAAACTCCATCTATATTACCAATAATATTCTCTACAAGATTATCTTTTGAACATATCTTGCAGGTGTCTTTTCATTCTCTTCTTTAGGCTCTTCATCAATAACTTCTTCTTCAAACTCTGGTTCAACTTCATATATATCTCTATCAGGTTTAATATGCTTCAAATCTTCATCAACCTTTACATTGATACTTTCTACAATTTTGTGTAGCCTCTTGTTGTAGAATTTGTTGGGTTTACTTTGGATGGAATATCTAAGAAATATTCCCTCATCACATCTTGAGTCAAATATTGCCAAATTTTCTTCTTCTCTCCTAATGTAGCACTTGCTACCAAACACTTTGAAATACTTAACTAAATTAGGTTTTCCATACCATAATTCATAGGGGGTCTTCTCACTGTTTACCCTCAATTGAACTCTGTTCTTGAGGTATATATTGTTGTATGTACTGCTTCTCTCTAGTAAACATTAGGTAACTTAGCCTCATTTAACATTGTTATGGCCATCTCTTTGATTGTTTTGTTCTTTCTTTCAACCACACCAACTTTTTGTGGAGTCCTTGCTATATAATATTTCCTTTTGATTCCATGCTTATCAGAATATTCTATGAATTCATTTGAAGTGAATTCTCCACGTTTGTTAGATCTTAAACATTTGGTCCTTCACCCAATTTCCTTTCCAACCATGGCTCTAAAAAATTTAAACCTTTGAAATGCTTGAGACTTATCCTTCAAAAATGCCACCTATGTCATTCTTGAATAATCAATATTTATTAGTAACATGAAGTACCTTTCTCCTTTCAATCCTTTTTTCCTTGTGGGGTCACAATGATTAGTATGTACCAAATCCAAGGGATTTGTAATTGCATACTCTTTTGCTTAAAATTTGACCCTTGTTTTCTTGCCTTGTTGACATTCCTTGCAAGTGGTGTTTGTAGGCTTGGTTATTTTAGGCATATGTCTAACAAGCTTCCTTGAGCTCACTTTTACCATATTGTCAAAATTGACATGACCCATTCTTTTATTCCATAACCAACTTGCATCAACCTATCCTATCATACATCTTTGACCATTCACTTCACTGAGATTGTAAATATTGCTTTAAGTCCTTTTACCTTCTACAACTAATCTCCTTTATTTTCACATCTTGCATCCCTTTGCATTAAATGAAACTTTATATCCATTGTCATACATTTGACTGACACTTAGCAAATTATGTTTCAATCCATCAACATAAAGGACATCATGTGTAGGAAATTTTCCATCTATACTCAGAGTTCCTTTACCACAAATTTTTGTTGTAGTGTTATCTTCCAAACTCATAGATCCTTCCTTGAATTTATTGAGTTTTATGAACTTGCTCTTATCACCAACATGTGCTTAGAGAAACCACTATCTATCATCCACAAATTCTACTTTTTGACATGAGTGCAATTTGTGCAATCATTAATTGTGCAAACTTCTTCTCTTTCTCTTTCCACACTTTCTTGAGTTTCCTTTTTGTCTTATTTTTCTCCTTTTTAGGAATTTGTGAACCTTTGTGCACACTAGGGGAAATTCTCTTCTTTTTACTCTATACTTTTGGTCTTACAAAGTCTGTTCTACATTGCTTAGCTATGTGACAAAAATTATTGTAGTTATAGCATATTACATTTATATCAACTAAAGGAGCAAATTAATTTCTTCTAACAAAATTTGTTCTCCTTTTAGGTATAATTCTATATTACTAGCCTTATGACCAAACTAATTAGAGGTATAATAGTAACCATATAAATGAGGAGTACCTGGACATAGCATTTCTTTGTGCAAGATGAGGAGGTCTTCTTTGTCTTGGTTTCTTCAAATCTCTCTCCCTTATGAAACTGCCTCAACTCCGTTTATATTCTTTTTCTTCTTCAAGTTGTTAGGAATTGACTGGTTATTCTTCTTTTCTTTTTCAAGATTCTTTTCTTCTTCATATTTCTCCATCTCACCTGTGCTTCTATTTGATTTCTTATCTCTAGAGGAATTCTTCATGCAAGCTTTCTCATTCTTAGTACCAAGCTTCTCTTCTGCATTAAAATTATCATACAAGTTTGCATATGCATTGGTAGTAGGACTCTTTTCTTTCTCAAAACCAAGGCCATCATTCTCTTTTGAAGGCATTTGTGAGCTAATCAACTCATAAAGAATTTTGGAGCCTCCCTTCAGCTTCAAACCTTTGTCTATCTTTTCTTTGGATTTTTCAAGCTCTTTTCTCAAAACCACTATTTCTAATTTTAGCTTCATGGATTCATCAGATTTATACTGTAGTTCAAATTTGACTACATCTTCTATCCTCTTAGCTTATTCAACTTGAGTCTTCAAGTTGACCACCATTTGATCAGATTCTACAACACTTTTGGATATTTTTTTAATTTCCTTTTATGCATGCTTCTCCTTTCTCAATATTTCAATCCTATCCAAGGCACATATGAGTTCACCCTCTAGATCCACTTCTCCTTCTTCTTCACCATTAGATTATTCAACTTCTTCCTTTTCTTGATTCTCAAAATCATAGCCTAGTTCCATGAATAATATTTCATTTCACTCAACCACAAAGGAACAATCATGTTCATCATTTGAACTATCATTAACATCAGATGAATCACTTTCTTCTTTTTCAACCAAAATATTCTTATTTCTAAAGAAGTTCTTCTTCTTACTATCATCTTATTTTTAGTGTTATCCTTTTTATTGTAAGGGAATTTAGTAGAAAAATGTCCTATCATATCATAGTTAAAGCATTTAAAGGGTAACCTACCTCTGTATTTTCCATAGCCTCTTCTCAATCTTCTGATGAAGTTGGCCTCTTCTTCATTAGTCTTCTTAGATCTAGATGTACATATGTTTCTACATTTTCCTTCCTAAATACTTTGAATGCAACTTATCTCTTTGAGGTATCTGCATCTCCCATTCTCATCTCATAGGCAGTGAAGGTACCATGAAAATCATGAATAATGAGTTTGTCCAAATCTCTTGCTTCTTATATAATAGAAATTTTAGTCATATCTAGATGGTAAGGATCTTAGAACCTTTTTTATGATCATTAACTCTTTTCACTTCTTCTCCAAGGCCTTTGATTGTATTTACTATTGCATCTACCTTGAGCAGGCAGTCTACAATTTTCTCTTCTTCAATCATCTTGAGGCTCTCAAACTTACGCTTGTAAGTTTGTATCTTGGCTTGATTTACCCTATCATCTCCTTCATAGATGATCTTTAACTCAAGACCCAAATTGCATGAGTTTTTTGATAATGTATAACCTTGACAAACTCTATATTAGACAACCCACAAAGAATAACATTCTTTTCCTTAGTTTTGTTCTCGTATGATTTCTTATCTTCCTAATATGTAGGGGGTGTAGTAGGAATAACATAGGCATTTAATAGTGACATTAATACATCAAACCCTAATGAGGATAGATATAATTCCATCCTAATGCTTCAAAATGAATAGTTTGATCCATCAAAGAGAGGTGCTTTTTTTGAGGAAGAACCTTCATGACTAGCCATCTTGTTTTCAATATCCAAGATCTACTTGAATTGATTAAGCTTCTCCAAAGGAACTAGTGCTCTAATACCAATTGTTGGAACACAAATATCTACTAAGAGGGGGGGTGCATTAGTAGATCAATTAAAACTAGTTCTTTATTACTTTTAAACCAAGATAATGCAGAGAGAAAAATACAAACATCCACACTTTACACCAAATATACGTGGAAAACCCAATATGAGAAAAACAAATGGTGAGAATAGCTACTAGGATCTACTGTCCTAATCTAGCCTAACAATAAAAACCTCACTGGTTACAAATTTTAAGGGAACCAACCCTAAGGAGACACCAATCCCTTGATTTAAGATCACTAACTCTAAGGAAGCTCACCTACTCCCTATTCTGAGCACCAACTCAAATATTTGATGGGAGTAACCAATCAAATTTACAAATGAGATTATGAAGCTACAAACTCTAGATTACATACATATGATTTAGAATGAATCCAATTATGTGTTACAAACTTATTCTATAACTATTGAGTCTCTTCTTTGCTTCTCTACAATAATTCTCTTTTTGTTGTTGCTAACTCAACAACTCATTCCTCTCTCTTCTTTCTTCTCCCCTTTTTATGCTCTGTTTCATGCCTCTTCTCCATTGAATGCATATCCTAGATGATATTCTCTATAATATAGTTTAGGTCTTCTTCTCACAACATTCTCTTACAAAATGATTCTTTCTCACACATTCTAATGGACTTATCTCTTATTTTCTTCATTGTCAAGTCATCTTTTCTTGATCCATGCACCACTTACACATCACCTTTATGATTTTCTATTCTTGGCATACTACAAAAACTAGATTAGATGCGCATTAAATGATCTATTTTCTTGAGTGGTCTACTATTAGATATTCTAGCTATATATGCTTTGATGATGTTGAAAAATCATCAAAATCTCCAATCACATTCATAGATTGAATAGTTACAACACTCAATTTAATCTATTGTGTTATCTTCCACCATTTAATTGTGAGTTCCATTGCCTAATCATTATAGAATCAAATATTTGAACATTAGCCATCGATCTCCAATGATCCTTGTTTAACTACTTCAACTTCAAAACATGGCCATCATATCAAGTTCCCTTTAAACCTGTGTTGTTGATCTCTATCACATGGCTTATGCCTATCACACTTACACTTATCACTTAAGGATTTATTCATGTGATGTAAGGGGGTTTCACAATGCAATTATCATTTTCCACCTATTGAATTGGACACACATCAACATCTCACTTCAATGCTATTCTCAACCTTGTACCCACCATATCTTCCACGAACTAGTAGACATCATCAAATCTTAATATTCATCATCCACCATCAAATCTCCATCGCAAGCCATAAGCCTAGTGCACTTTACTTAGTGCTTACCAGTTAATATTTTTGATGTGAATAACCTTTTTGATGTATTTAGCTTCTCTAATTGGAAAAATTTTGCACATCGTGTCTTTAGCCCTGTCAGAGCCATCAAAATTGTGATATCACAATCACCATTGATCTTCCTTAGATAGGCCATTGATCATTGATCTCTTCAAACAAATGAGAACTAAGCTTGGTTCTACCTGGACATTTTTCATCTTTTTGCATTTCCATAGACAACCATTGACATCATCATCTGAGTAGTGCGAGTGCGTGAGATCTACATAAACTTCAATCATTAAACCTCCACCGTTGATCATGCTTGCACAAATATTTAATATCAAACTTAGGAAATATTTTAGTCTTCATCACTTTTTGAGCTGATAATACCTAGGTCAAGGGGCTAGTCAACTTAATGACTTAAAACTTTTAAGTCATAACTTAAGCTACCTTCTACTGTCAGCTCCCAGTCAACGGCAAAATAGAAAAAATATGAGGGAACCATGATTGAAACCCTTAGGGTTTAATTGTAAAACCCTAACCAGAATGAAGAATAGAGTTAAATCATTTATGAGCTCATGAATTGTCTTCTAATCATGCAAATCATACCACTGGAATAGGCATGAAAAACCCACATTAGGTTCACCTCAAAATATGTGTGGTTTCCTTCCAATGAATCTCATGAGGATCATGTGGAAAATGAGAGAAAATCCCAACAATGAAAGTAATATCTGAACGTGTGTGTGCCAAATATAAAGAGCTACCAACTACCATACAAAGTAGCATCAAAACTAGGTGTGGTGCAAGTGGTATTCAAAGTGACACTAGAATGAAATGGTGTAGGTGAAGGATTACAATCACTCATATGAAATCAATGAAGCAATTCAAAGTTGTACTTCTGCTAGTATATGAAGATACCCTCAATAGAGTGAAGAGCTTGAAGAGAAAGGAAGAAATGCAGAAGCCCAAGATCTATCATGCCAAAGTGTGGCATCAAATCATGCCAAATATCTTGAATCATGGATGAAAAAATACTAGTAAGTATCAAGTCATCAACATATAAGACTAGTATTAATGTCTTTGTATATGTACTATGTGATCCAAGTAGCAACAAGTGAAACAAGATGCAAGAAAGAAACCATCAATCTTCTCATACCAAGCCCTAGGGGCTTGTTTGAGACCATATAATCAATGACGTAACTTCAAACAAGTGAAGAATCTTGGAAAAAACTTGGAGGCTGCTTCCTATAAATCTCCTCATGAGGATCACCATTTAGAAAGGAACTCTTCACTTTCATCTAATAAACTAGCCATATTTGTGATAAAACAATAGAAAGAACAAGGAAAACTTAATCCATCTTGGCTACAAGGGAAAATGTCTCAGAAGAGGACCAATAACCTCAACTTGTGAAAAACCCTTGGCTATAAGACATGCTTTGTATCTTTCAATAAAACCATTAGCTGCATATTTAGTGTGGTACACCCACTTGCACCAAACCATCGTTCTTCCCTTAGCAAGAGTAACTAAATCCCATGTATTATTCTTCATCAATGAAGAATACTCCTCTACCATAGCATTATCCCACTCTATAATACAAAATGCCTCTCAAAGTATCTATGGATCTGGAGATATAGCATGACTCAAAATAATAGTGGTTGAAGTTTGTGAATGAGTACATCTAGGGATGTAGGGTCACCCATGAAAGAACTAGACTCCTCAACAACACATCTAGCCCACTTGGGAAAAACATGATTGATAGGAGGAGATGGTGGTGGTAGTGGTTCAAGAAAATCATTTGAAGTATCCTCAAGGACTAAGGTATCATCATGAGATGAAGAAGACGAAGTAGGTAGTGAGGAAGAAAAGGATGATGGATGATTTGTTAGTGTTAAAGACTCATCAAATCAGGCATCTCTATGAAAGCGTAAACATCTCTAGTGATAGGATTAAAATAACCTATAATTTTTCATATCCTCACAATAACCAACATAGATGTATTGTTGAATCTTCTTCTCTATTTCCTTACATCAACCATCTGGTATGAATGCACAAGCTTCACTACCAAATAATTTGAAGAAGGAAGCATTAGGATTTCTAGACCAAGCCTCCTTTAGAGTGAGATTCTAAACTACCTTGTGGGGAGTGCGGTTCTAAATATAGTTTGCACAATTAATAGCTTCAACCCAAAATGATGGGGCCATAAAATTAGATTGAACTATACATTTTTTGATCTCCTTTAATGATTTGTTCTTTCTTTTGGTAGTTCACAAATCTATTGAGGAGTGTAGGGAACCAAATATAGATGTTGAATACCATACTCAACATAATACTCCATAAAGGAATAGTTCACATATCCCCCCATTATTTTTGTGTATCTACTGAATAGAAGAACCTAAATTCTTCTCCATGAACACCTTGAAGGTACTGAAAGTGTTGAATACATCATTTTTGTACTTAAGAAATTACACCCAAGTGTAACGAGAATAATCATTAATGAAAGTGAGTACACACTTGGCTCTTGAAAATGAAGGAGTTGGAAATGACATGAGGTCACTATGAACCAACTCAAGTAAGATATAACACGATGGGCCTTACCCTTTGGAAAGGGTTCTTGATGATATTTTCCAAGTACCCAAACTTGACAAATGCCCTTTGTGTAAGACACCTTAGGGATTCCAAGTATCATATTTTAAGTACTAAATTGTTGAAGATACCTATAATTGAGGTGTCCAAACCTCTTGTATCAAATTTTTCTCCAAGATTCAGCATGGGCAGGGTGATCCCACAATAGTGGTTTACAATTTTTGGCCAAATTGGACACTGAAATTATTTTTTAAAACTAAATCTTCACATTCGGGCACCTATAGCGGCTAAACCATGAAGAATTTGAAGATGATGCAAAATGGGGTCTTGTCACATTTTGTCTGCAGATTCTAAAAATATTTTTTTCAAAATTTTTGGAATTAGATTCCACTTCTTTTCCATCTCCCATGAAAACTAGTTTTTCAAAAACAATATTTTAAAAAAGTGGCATACACTATATAACGATAACTTTTTTCCATGAAGGATAAAATTCTAATTCTTTCAAATTTAGATTCGTGAATCCAATATCTAGTGCTTCCACTTGGTTAGATAGTTTTAATTGAATATTTTTTCTTTAATCGAGTTTTAAAGTCAACCAATTACAATTCAAATAGCACGACCGTGATAATGCATAACTATTTTTGTATATATCGAAATTCAATTTTTTTTCTAGTGGATCAAGGACTTCAATATCTGGTGCACTCATATTTTTTTTTTTTTATTTATAATTGCTATTTTTCCACATGTTATAGACCTTCATTTTCGATGAAAAACCTATGTTTAATAAAACTAAAATATCAAATACATAATAAAACCAAAACATATTAAAATTATATTCGTTGGATAGCTCGCTCGAGGACTACCCGATTCTAGTTGGGTTTGTGAATATTCCTCCATTTTCATCCTCAAACCGAGCTCCGAAGTGCCAAAATTCAAGTTTTTTTCTCTCCTGGGATGAGGAATAAAGGGGGTTTGAATGAACCCATTGGAGTTTGAGCGAACCACTAGGGGTTCACTCGAACCAGGGTTCATTCGAACCCCCCTTCTATAAGGGGTTTTGATTCCTTTTTTGGCAGGAAAGTGTTAAGAGGGTTCGGCCAAACCTAGGTTCTACTGAACCCCTAATTGCTTCGGTCGAACCAATAGGTTCGTACGAACCCCTAAAATCAAGTTTTTTTCTATGCATTCATTTTTTGTGAGTTTTCCTTCCTCACTTCAATTGTAAACCACTATTGTGGCTTCATCCCAATATGTGATGCTCCATAAGATAACTCAAAACCATGAAAAAAGTACAACCAAGACCCATGATTTGCTCTTTCTAAAGAAATAATCCTCTCTGGATGGTGTAGTTGTCAAATAAATACATCATGTGGTGAAAACTCAACTATATTTCCATTACCAATATGACAAATCTGATAAATTGAAAGAAGATTAGTTGAAATCTTAGGAACTAGAGAATGTACTCAATGCTACCTTCTATCAATTGTATTGTACCTAACCCCATAACTAGAATCTATGAAGAGTTTCCCAGTAAAATTTGAGTAGTGTTGTCAGAAATAAATGCTAGAAGATCATGTGATGTGAGGCTCTTGAGTCAACTATCCAACTATCTTTGGATGAATCCAAACCTCTATCTATAAGGGTATGCCCCTTAGTAGGTTTGAGAAGATCAATGTTGAGTCTTTGCATGGCCTCTTCCATAGCTACAATTCTCTTATGACAAATTTTTCTATCATGATTATGTAATCCATAAAAAGTACAATGGAGTTTCTTTTTAGACTTGTAAGTCTTCTTTCCTTACTATGTAGAGGACGTGGCTTGTGTGTGACTATATTCTTTTACTTAGATGATGGCTCATTTTTTGAAATTGATTTTTCCTTAGGTGTATTATCTAAGACTTCTTTCATTTTCCCTTAGATGATTGGACAACTAGTGATTAAATTTTTGAAGAGGTGATATCATCCATAAAGATTAATTTAGATTGTTCTCTTGTGAGTCTATCACAAAATTGTTCAAAATAAGGCATTACATGTGTTGATCCAAGAGAATCTATGGTAGAGTGAATGGAAGAATAAAATATCTAATAAGGACATATTAACTTTGAAAAATTCAAGAAGATAAACTCTTATCTTTTTTTAAACCACAACCTTGAAGTCTAGAAAACAAATACTTAAATGTAACCAAGAAATATTTGATAGAAGAGAAGGATCATGAGACAATGTTATTAATTCAACATCCAATTGTAGAATCTTGAATTCATCAACTTTACCAAAGAGATCACAAAATTTGTCCCACATTTGGTTAGGAGTTGTACAACTAGAAAAGTGAAATGACAAATTATCAGAAACAAAAGACTTATTATCCTCATTTCTTCATCTATGCTTTTTTCACTAAGTAAACTGCTCAAAATCCCTACTAGTAAATTACATTTGTTGTCCAGTAACTATTTGCCATAATCCCTTAGATTGAAGTAATTGTTGTACTTTGAATTTTCATGTGTAGAAATTATGTGGAGTTAACAAGTAAATTTAGTATCCACAATGCACACACAACAAGACCCTTGAATTACATCTTATGAAACCCCCAAAATTATATTATATCTAAATGTTGACCCCATAGTAACATGCAAAACAAGAATTACAAGCACATGTGTCAAATTTGGAAGCTAAATCATTCATTTATAACTCACATAGATTTTTAAAAATATGGAAAAATGAGCTTTCCAAAACTTATTTTTGACTACAAATCTAGAATCATTGTGAAAATTTTATGAATTTTTAATAAACGAGGTGAAAGTTATGCCTCATAATTTTTTTCACAAATTACATTGATTTCGAAGGTTAAAATACAGATTAAAAATTTACAATTTCTAAAATTTCTTGATGTTGTTTGTCCAACTTGAAAAAGACTTTTTGACAACTACTCACACTTGAAAAAAGACTCCCCATTTGCAAGTTAAGAAAAAATGAAAACGTTCCCCCTTTTATAAACTTTTTAGCTAAAAACACTAGCCGCTAGCATAAACCAAACAGTTAAGATAAAATAATTACAATAAAAGTTGAATGGAAAATTGACTAGTATATATATTATTTATTCATAATATTTATAAAAAAGCTGAGAGATATCTAGTATAAATAGAAAATGAATTTGCATGTCGGTTACATTTCTTTTATTTCTTTTATAATATATATAATCATTGTCAAACAAAAAAATATCAAAATAAACATAGCTTCAAAAAATATACATGCATCCTGTGTTTTCATTGTAGAAGCCTCTCAACTTAATTATAAACTCTATCCGTAAATGTTGTTTATCGAAAATAGGAGATTGGGTCTTTTGGGCGTGGCTTGAAGAATGCTTTTTACCTATCGCCCTACACAATGAATATGTAGACAGCTTGGGGTAGCAAGTATATTTCTGAGATTTTATTGATCATGGCAATTTTTGATATAGTCTTTAGAGAGTTATTTTGAGAAGACTTGGTCACTTGATAGAGTAAAAGGAATATTAGCTATCTCCGAAGCACAAAAATTTCCCGCATAACTATAAAAGCATTATGACCCTCAAATACATTTGTTGCTCTTCACAATGGACAAGCCACATATTTTCTCAACGACCTTCAAACTCTACTCAATGGCCTTCAAATGTTTCACATTGCCTTGAATTGCCCAAAACAACATGTTGGGAATGGCAAAAATAGAGATAGATTGAGTGCTTACTGGCCAAAATACTTGAACCTACAGATGGAATTTGCTTCTCCACATGCATAATTCCTTCTAATCGTCTTGTAGCCTCCTTGTGATTTCAGCACTAATCTCACTCAAAAGAATGAAGGTGTCATATATCTAAAGCCTCATCAGGAGAATTGACGATGCATATGTTTTAAATTTTAGGCAGTGCCTTTGATCTAGAGGATGCTAAACAACTCAATGTCAAAACAATTTGACATATCAGATGTCAAAGCCTAACATTTTAAGCCACCTTCAAAATAACACAGCAAAAAACTATGAGCTAAGGATATTAACATGAATATTTTTACCCTCTAGCGCTACGTAGAAGCCATGGAGAAGAGGGCATGATGAAGAGCGAAGTGAGGAAGGGTGCGAACAAGGGTTTACGCTATTCTCAACTGCGGCGGAAAAACCTACCAACTGATTCTTGTGTTGCAGATAAAGACGAAGACGGTGATGGAGATGGTGTTTCAAAAGCTTCGAAGGGAGATGAGGGGTTATTCCTTGGCACTGTTTCTCTCTTTACTGATTTGGATTGTGAGGAGATGGAAGTTGGGTGGGAGGTTGAATACCCCGCTTCCCCTCCTTCCATATACTTTGATGGGGATTATTCCTCGATGAAGAGGAGGAATTCCTCATGGATTTTTTATTGGAGGCTCATTAGAAGGTGAATAAGCTTGTGGAGGTGCATGTGGTGAGGAAGTTCTTGGGTTTGAGGAAGGTTTCCTTTTCCCCTCTAAGGTTCACCTGTTCAACACAAAGAATAACTTGGATTTTGTCCTTCACTCTCCATATCTAGAGGTATGCAGGTCTCTGCCATTGGTGGATGAAGTTGTTTCTCCTTCTCCAGATGATGTTCCTTTGACTGCTATCTTTTTTGAGCCGGTTGTTCCTTTGGCTATTGCACATGAGGAAGTTTGTTCTAATGGGAGTTCCAGCACCCTGAAGGATGTGGAGACTGTGAAAATCACTATTGATGTTCTTGATTCTCTCCTTCAGGATACAACTGGCTAGTTAAGTTGTTCGCTTATTGGGAGATTCTGTGGGAATCACCCCAACATTGACAATGTTCGCAAATGGATCTTTCATATTTGGAAGCTTCATGACAAGGTGCAGGTATTTGCTTTGTTGAATGGATTTTTTATTTTTTCCTTTTATTTGTAGGAGGATTGTACTAATTTTTTGCTTGATGGCCCTTGGTTTTTGGGGTCAAATGGTCTAAGTCTTCAAAACTGGTCCCCTGGTTTCAATCCTATGGTTGATTCTTTCAAGTTTCTTATTTAGGTCCATCTACATGGGCTTCCTTCGGAATTCTAGAATGAAAATATTTTTTATGTCTATTGCTAGCTCTTTTGGGAAACACAATGCTACTAATAAGATCACTAAGTGTAGGAAGCAGTTGTTATAAGCTAGATTTTGTGTCTGTAGAGAAAAATCTGTAGTTGCACTTAGGTTTCCTTGCCATCCAAATTTGGTTTCTGGGTTCAATAGTTAGACTTTACAGACTCCCTTGTAATCTTTTTTTCTTGTGGTATAGTGGGTTGTTCCTCTGCTTCATGTCACAAGAATAAGAAAAAAACATTGTTTTTGGAAGAAGAAAGACAATCAATAAGCTGCTAAAGAGGACTCTTTTTCTCCTTGAAGGAAGATGGATATTCATTAAGCTGTTAAAGAGGACTCAAGTCTTACTTGTTAGGATATTCTAAATGCTGATCTTAAAGAGTTTCCACCCTAGGATGTTGATTTGAATATGAGGGAAAGTTCTACCAGTGATTGTATGTCTCCTCTCCTCCCCAAAAAGGTTAGTTTTGGGGAGAGGGATCTTTGTTTTGAGATAGAACATAGTTCTTTGGAACAATTTTTTAAATCACCATGATTTTGGTGAGTTGGTAGGTCTATTAGTTTTGTTGTTTCTTGTGGGGTCTCCTATTTTTTGTTGTCTATTGTTGTACGTGGTGCTTCATGATCAATATTTTTTTTATTGTAAAAGGGTCAGGGCCCTTTCAAAACCCTACTTACCTTATAATAAACAATTGGAAATTGTAGGTGATGTAGAAGCAAATGACTATCCACAACTAGTTATTGAAGAAAATGGTGGCTTAAATGAGCAACATGTTTCAATCTACAATGCATTAGCTATGGCATATGATATTGTGTAGAAATTGGAAAATTGGGAAACATTATGAGACAAATTCCTCTTGAAACCTAAAAATTAGTGACAAAAGAAATGCCATGAAATTTGCAAGTAGGATGATAGGCCACAAAATTATTGCAATAGGAAAAATTATTTTTTTGACCAAATGATAGATAGATAGAGGGTAGATTGGAACTCTATGATTTGTTTTTTCAAATTTTACTTTTTGTATAAATGGCAAAAAAATTGTAAAAATTGAAAATGATCGAATTTAACAAAATGAATTGTATTTCCTTATTTCTTGGACCTTTTAGACATAATAGAAGTGTTCATTTGTCTCCATGGTGCTTTGTTAACAAGGATCAAGTTTGATTCACCAAAAATGAGAAGCAACTTGCAATTCAATGCTTTGATACCATGTTGGAGCAACAAATAATGAATGTATTATTCAAACTAATATAAAATGGATCAAGCACAATGCAAAAGCCAAGTAAATATCATAGAATGTGTAAAATACAATGATCACTCCTTGTTTATGTAAGATAAGGAGGGGGTAGGAAGGTGAAACATAAAGATTGACTAACCCTCCAAGTCATATGACACATGTAGAACACATGGACTAAGTGTGAAGACATGTGCCAAGTGTTTATGAGGTGATACAACTAAACCACTAAGTTAAATTAAGCTAGTTTGAATAGGAATACTAGGTGTAGGAACTAGATAAATGATAACTAGATGCATAAAAAAATCTTTTCACACTAATAGTTTATTCTAATGGGGTAAGTGCATGGAAATGGTATATAAAAGGAGGTCAAAAGTGTCCACTTTTTTCTTCTTTTGAGAATAGGTAAACCTAAACTTGGATGAGTAATTTGTGATTCATTCACTCAAAATTTAAAGATACAAGATAGATAATTCTAGCACTCTGAATCTAGTTTCTAAACTACTAAAGTTTCTCAAAAATAGTTATGGTTAAGAAGATGAAATAATGTGCACACACAAAAGTGTTCATGTTTTTCTCAAGTTAAAATACAACATAGTGTCTAATGTATGCCCCCTATTTTTTTTTTTTTCATTTAGCATTTTTAAAAATTGATTGGTAGAAATATAGTTAAGAGTGAGTACTAGAAGTTTCATTATATTTTTGTAATTTTTTATTGAATATTTTTTTGTGAATTTTCAAAGTGGATGCATCCTAAAAATTGCATCACTAAACCTATATGTCACATAACTCGCATAATAATAATCATACAATTTTTTCAATGTGTAAAGAATGAAGTGCAAGAAAATATTATATATTTTTAAAAATTATTTGATAAGAACAAAATTTATAAGGAAAAATCAAGACATATGTACCTGAGGGGTATAGAAACATTAATAAAATAAAAATTTAAAAAATATTAATCTATTTCAAATATAAAAATAATTATATGATTAGAAATGTAAAAAGATGTGTTAAATTTTGGTGGTGGTTTTATTAAATATTATTATACAAAGTGTAAAGTGGATGGCATGCAAGTGAAACTCTATTGAAGGTAAAAAATATGTGAAATGGAGGTAAATGAATAGTCCAAGCCTTTAGGCTTATTATCCACATCTATTCCAAATAAAAAAAGGAGAAAAATATTTTTCACTAAAACAATAGTGCATTTTGTGGAACAAAAAACACAAACATGTTTCATGCACGATCAAATTTTGTAGAACATGAGATGTAATATTCTATAAAATAAAAATACAATCCCATGTCTTAAAATTAAACACTCCCTCTCTCTAAGTTCCCTTTTTTACTATAGTGCTCCTATATCTCTTCCTTTCTCTCTATCTAAACATCTCTATCTATCTCTATCATTCACTCTCTCTATCTCTCTCCCTCTCATCTATTTTTATTTATCTCCCTCTATACCCCTCTATCCCCATGTATCCCCCTCTCAATTTCTCTCTCTATATATCTCACCCTCTCCACATCTCTCCCTCTCTATATATCCCTCCCTTCTCTTTTTCCCTATATGTATCCCTCTCCCTCTCTCTATCTCTCACTCACTCTCTATTTCTCTCTCTCCCCCTCCATCTCTTTATATATATCTCTCACTATCTCTATGTGTATCTCCCTCTACCTCTATCTTCTTATATGTCTTTCTCACTATATATTTATCTCTCTCCATATCCTCTACTCTCCCTCTCTTTCTCTATATCTCTATATGATCCTTCTCTCTTTATATCTGTCCATTCCCTTTTCTCTTATATCTACTCTCTCCCCCTTCATTAATATCTATCATTATATCTCTCTCCCCTCCCCCTCTCCCTCTCCCCTTCTATCTAGCTCCCTCTCTTTATCTTTCTCTATCCTTCCTCTCTCTTTCCATACCTATCCCTCTCTCACACACACTCTCCCCATTTCTCCCTCTCCCTCTCCCTCTCTCTCTCTATCTCTCCCCATCTATCTCTCCCTTTATTATATCTATCTATCCTCCCTATCTCTCTCCCTCTCTCTCTCTCTCTTCACTCTCCCTCCCACACTTTCTCTCCCTCCATTTCTCTACTTTCTATTTATCTATACCCCTCCCTCTCTCCCTCCCTCTCCCTTTTTGAATCTCTCTCTATATCTCCCGCACACCATCTCTATCCCATCTCTCCCCTTATCTTTCTTTGTCCCTCTTTGTCTCTCTATCACCCTCCTTTCTATGTCTCCTACTCAATGTATCTATTTCTATCTCTCTATCTCTATATATATTCCCCTCTCCCTTTATCTTTTTCTATCTCTCACTATCTCTTTATATGTCTCTTACCTTCTCTCTATATATCCCTGTTGAAACCTCTCTCCTCTCTATTTCTTTGTATTTCCCCCTCTCCCTCTATCTCTCTCCTTCTATCTCTATATCTCTCCATTTCTTTATTCCCACTCTCACTCTCTTTATTTTTATCTCTCCTTGGCCATATATCGAGCTTTATATATCTCTCACTATTTATATATATCTCTCCCTCTTTCTCTCTCTATATCTCTCTCTCTCCCTCTCCCTCTATCTTTGTGTCTCTCCCCCTCTCCCTATATCTATCACTCTCCCAATATCTCTATGTATATATCTCCATATGCACTTCTCCCCCTCTCTCCTAAATACTTTTCGCTCTTTATATTGTTCTCTCCCTCTGTATCTCCGTATCTCTCTTTATATTTATCTATCCTCCCTCCCTTTAATCCTCTCTCTCTCTCTCCCCCTATCCATCTATATTTTTCTCTCTCATATTTTATTTATGTTTCTATCCCTCTTGATTTCATACACAGTCATGTTGAAGACCCAAAATACTGAGAGGGGGGTGAATCAATATTCTATTAAACCATTCAAACACTAAACATCCAATCACTAATGCATATTCAACTCCAGTAGGGAAAGAAAGCATGAAACATTCACAACATCACATAGCACATGAACTCCATATTTTATTTGGAAAACTCAAAATGGAAAAAATAACGGTGAGGGTTGGCTCACAATATATTATAGCTAGTTATAATATATTTATAGAAATGATCATTGCAGGTGGACTTACTATCCAAGTGGACTCACTGTCCATGGAGAAAAAGATAGAAGAGAGATGGTGACTCACAACCTATTTTTGAACTATTAAAATTTGCATCTTACATATGCATGAATTATAGTTTCATTGAAGCACAATGAACAAAATTTATTTGATTTTGATTCAACACTCTGTCATGCTCTTCATTCACACAACTTTGATCTTCAACTCAACATTTTCAAATTAACTTCACACTGATTTGATCAAATTCATATCACACACATCACACATTACTTACATTCATCAAAATACTGAAAAACAATCCAACTTATATATCCACATCAAGTATAAGATTAATGAGGTCAACCTAATTAGATGTAATCAATCAAAATATAACTTGTCGGCTCCAAAAATTTCATCCACACAACACACCACAATTCAAAACTTAAAAAATCTTAAGATAGGTTGGCATGGGCCTATAATATATCCCACATAATATAGAAATACATATTTATCCTTTGCATAGGTCGACACAACATAAGACCTAAAACAAAAACCCTTCATATGTGTATCCACGTCTCAACATGCGAACCTAAAAAATTGATATTGTCTCGAATCCATGCTTTACTGACATCTAGAAACTTATCCTCAAGAGCACAAAACTAAAAACTCATCTATAGAGAAGTGCAAATTCTCCCACACAAGCATATTGTACTTAAAATAACTGTGAATTGCTAGGTTGAACTCTGTTACACATATCTCTCACATCACTTGTCTAAACATGATGAAATATTAGAATTAGATATATTTAACATCCAAAAACATGATGTTGGAAGTGTAGAGTGAATTCTTCATTTATAGAGTGGTGCAAACCCAAAAACCAATGCACTATTACATTGAACTAGTAGATTTGACACTTAGTCAAATTTCCACTCACCTGATCTTTCTAGACCAAATCATCTTGCACAAATGTCTTCCTTATCAAATACGAAACCTATTAGAGCTAATCAAAATGATTCACAAAAAATGTTGACATCAATGACAACATTGCATTACATTGCTATGTACCTTCCATGCTCATGCTTCCAATCAACATCATCAATGAAAAACTTCCTCAACCTTCCAACAATATCCCCCTTTTTCATTAATGGAAACATGCCAAAAATCTCCAAAACATATATCCCCCTTTTTCATTAATGGAAACATGCCAAAAATCTCCAAAACATTCTCCAAACTACTCTCCCCCTTTGAAATCAAGGGTAAAGGGTGCCTATTCTACTTATTCTAATTGTCACCAAAACTCCCCCGGAGAAATGTAAGCATATATACAAATTGAAAAGAATGGATTGACTCTCCCTAACTTTCATCTTTACCCCCATCATCTTCCTTCCTAGTCACTTCTTTGAATGACTGGGGCATCTTTTCCAATCTAACCTTCTTCTTCTAGGTTCTATGTTTTAATATTCTTTGAAATGATGCTACTTCGTAACACCATCTAAAAGAGGGGCAAAATGTAGATGTCTAAATTTGGACACTTAATTTATCCAAATTCATCCCCTTTCATCTTATTTTCGTTAATTAGGTAATACTACTATTATTTAATTAATATATTTAATTCTGCCAAATCCCTAAAGTATTTAATCAATAATACCTTATCTCTTTAATCCTCCTTCCATCAGTTGAATTAAATAAATATTCCATTTATTTAATTCCTCCTCATGTCACATCCTCCATCATTTTTATCTAATCTTAATCCTTCTTCTAATCCCATCATTAAGGTGTGCACATGCCTAATCCTTGATTAGGATGTGTCACATTCTCCAACTTTTGCAAGTTGGCCTCTAATCTCTCTTAGCCACCTAACCATCCTCTAATCCTTCACTAACTAGCCTAATCAACCTCTCAAGGAAATTTTAATTCCTTTTATCCTTCCAAGGAATATTAAATTCTTTTTTCTCTTCCCCATGTGATCTTTGACTTATCACATCAAGTCACATGTGAGATCTAACCCTCTTCTAATCCTCATTAATTAATCTAATCAAGTACTTGCACAATCCTAATCACCCCCTTTAGTCAACTCTCCCCATCCCCCAAGGAATTTTTAATTCCTTTTTATTTATCCTAGGCTCCTCTCTTCCCCATGTGAATTTTTAATTCACCTTTTAATCCCCCAATGCACCCTTTGGAATTTAAAATTCTTTCCCATCTCCCCATATGGATATTTGAGGAATTTTTAATTTCACTGTCCTCCTCACATGGGGACAAGTACCTCCTTTATGAGGAGATCTTGTCCAATCCCAAGGTACTTTGTACCCCTCCATCATGTCCTTCCTTCCACCTCATGTCCACTTCACCTTTAGGGCTTTATCACATGTCATGTCAAGATGTGAGGGCTTGTGAGTTCTCAAATCACCCTTAGCCCTACATCTTGACATGCAGTGGACTAAATCCTAACGCCCGATTTCCTAGATTTCTCCAAAACTTAGTAAATACCCCTCTTTTCTCTCATTTTGGGGAGATCATTTGTGCTAGGCCAAACCTTTACAGCTAGTTTCTAAACTCTACTTTAGCCATTTCTTTCTACATTTCTATCCACTTAACCCACCCTCACATCTCATCTAGCTTGCATCTTGCCATCCAAGGAGCATACACATCCAAGATCGAAGGGCCAACCAAAGGATCGACTCAATGCAAGGTATAAAGTTCCATTTCGTGGCTTTGTCTTGTTTTGTTTCCAACTTAGGCTAATCTTGAGGTGTAGGTTGTTTTAAGTTA
Organism: Sequoia sempervirens; assembly: GCA_007258455.2. Taxonomy (NCBI): domain Eukaryota; kingdom Viridiplantae; phylum Streptophyta; class Pinopsida; order Cupressales; family Cupressaceae; genus Sequoia; species Sequoia sempervirens. The sequence goes on along the minus strand of VDFB02281492.1, from coordinate 409,706,403 downwards.
TTTATTTGCACTCTTTTAGTTGTTGCTTGATTTCTAACGCTCTATTTCGACCTATCACATTTCTGGCACACCCGGTGGGACCCACAAACGGGTCTATTTTCTTCACGTTTGCTATTTTTTGCATTTTTCAAGGTCCAGGTTGCAGAGTGGTGGATTAGTCCTGACAGAGTGGCGGATCTGTCTAGAGGTGGCGGACTGGGCCTAACAGAGTGGCGGATCTGTCCTGAAGTGGCGAACCTGTCCTACAGTGGCGGATCTGTCCTGATAGGGTGGCGGATTTGTCCTCCGGTGGTGGACCTATCCTACTGTGGCGGACCTGTCCTACAGTGGCAGACTGGGCCTAACAGAGTGGCGGATCTATCCTTGCAGAGTGGCGGACCTGTCCTCCAGAAGGTAAAAAGTTCAAGTTTTTTTTGAATGTCTTTTGGTAAAATAGGAACATAGTTTAATTAAATGGTGTCAATAAACCTTGTTTGGCATGTTTGGGAAGACTATTTGACGTATCCAATCCCCTTGCGCCATTTGGTGATCCTGGGTGACGAGAAATCGTAGCTTTCCAAGTCCTTTTGAGTCACCCTTTTTCACTTTCTTAGTGGGACCTGCTTGGGGATTTCATCACCCCAAGGGACGATTCCAACCACGCATACCGGCGGGGTATATAAAGGGGGGAGAACGAAAGTTGTACCCCAATCCAACCACGTTGTAATTGGCAAAGCGTTGGGATGACGTGAAGAGTTGGTCTGAGCCTCTAGTATCTCGCTAAGGTTCCCGACTCACGCTTGTAACGGGTTGGTGTTCACGGTTTGGGCCTCACGTACCAGGTGTATATCGAGGACTCCTTAGAAACCATGTGCATCCTAGAGTAGAAGACTTTGTTGACCATACCCATTTCTACTAATATTAGGGTTGTGCTGCTTGAATTGTCTTTCTTGTGCAAAAACCAGTGATTGTCAGTTTGGCCAAGTCTTTTTATGATTGCTACAATTTGGGTCCTTTGCCTAACCCATCCATCAAAACATCAAGCCTAAACTTATCCTTTTGGCGAACTTTTCCTTATCCTTTGGCGGACTTGTACCTGTTCAGTGTCGGATTTGTCCCAGTGCAGTGGCGGATCTGTCCCAGTGCAGTGGCGGATTTGTCCTAGTGCAGTGGCGGACCTATCCTAGTGCAGTGGTGGATCTGTCCTAGTGTAGTGGTGGATTTGTCCTACTGTAGTGGCGGATCTATCCTAGTGCAGTGGCGGACCTTCTGCTCTTTCTTCCCAAGGCCGCCATTTCCACACCGTTTATCTAATTGCCTCCGTTCAAAGGCAGTTCCTCTTGTCTTTTCGTGCTCTTTCCGATGATATGTACCACTTCATACTTTTGAGAAGTTGGCTGGGGCACCTTTTTTCTTCACCATCTACCTCCTCGAGGGGGGTATACCCTATCACTCTCTCCATTTACTCGTTCCGAGTAAACATTCACACATTTAACACATCCTTTCATCATTTTGAACTCTCGTTCTATCATTCTGATCATCCGTTTACTCGTTCTGAGTAATCGTTCATCCGTCCTGATCAACCATTTGCTCATTTTGAGTATTTTTTCATCCATTTCTATCATCCATTTCTCCAATCAAATCATCATTTTCCCCATCCAAATCCCCTGAACTTTGTCTCGGGTTATTATCCAAATTGACCGAAGTGTCTGATCTGATCGTCATCATTAACATCCTCTTAGGATTGTCATCCATCCTAAGTTAATCATCATCATCGGCCCAATCAATCCATTTTCAATCTCAAAGTGGATTCGGTGCCCCAATCATCTCTTTGTCATTTAATCCGATCAATCAGCATCCTAAGTCACCTGGGTAATCTCTAAACAGTGTTTAAAGTCCCTTCCGTCATCTTATCTAATCCATTGGTCGATCTTATCAATCAATCATCGACCAATCCAATCCAATCCAATCCAATCCAATCGCATCCCTATCCAATCACCTTCGACCCAATCAATCTACTTCCATCTCGAAGCAGATTCGGTGTCGTAATCATCCTTTGATAATCCAATCCAATTGTCAGAATCAATCCCATCCAATGATCCAATCATCCTAATCTAAGCTTTAATCCAATCCTGATCTGAGCTTGTCCTAAATCCCGACTTGGGATTTTGTCCATTTCCATCCAAAATCTTTATCCATCATCTTTATCCTTTCATCATCATGAATTCTTATCCTCCATCAATAGTGGTCAAGGGAAACCCTAATTACGTCGACGATGATAACGAAAGTCTTGTTGATCAAGAGGTATACGACATAGATCCCCTTGACACTATCATTGCCAGTAAGCTTTCTCCACCCACATTCCAAAATCCAATCACCCCGTCAAGTTATCCCATCATGTCTTCATCCATGCCTAATCAGACTCCTTATGCTACCTTTGACAAGGGATGTCCATCATATCCATCATATCCTTCATCTACATCATCCTCTTATCCAACACTCGCATCCTCTTATCTTAGTCTGCCATCACAATACCCTCATCCTAATCCCCATCCACATCCTCCTATCTAAATATTTCATCCGCATTTACCCACTACCCCAATCTCCCATACCAATCTGCTCAACCTAATCCTACATTCACATCTTCCTATCCTAGTCAAACACACCCACCAACTTACCCTAATCTGACATCCGCAGTTCCCTATCTCCATCCACCACCTCAATCTTCTCATCCTAATCCACCATCCTCATACCCTTACTACAATCCACCACTCGCCTCCTTATGTCCTAATCCACCATCCCAATACCTTTATTACAACACGCCGCCCATATCTTCTACCAATGATCCACCGTCTGTGTCATCCTATCCTAATTCCCCATGCCCATATCCTTACCTTAATCCTCCATCTAGTCTTAATCTTCCATCTAATCCTAGTCCACTAATCCATAAAACTTCATCCACTCCCACCTCACCATCTCAGCCTAGCGTATCCAAGTTTCTCCAAGGACTTATAACAAAGGAAACATCCCCACTCCACACATTGCAGTTGTGGAACCATGCCATCCCAACCCATCATCCATGGTCGTTAGTGACGAGACCCTTCTCCATCCAACACCTATCATTGATGATACCATCACATCCTCTGAATCTATTGAGTCCCCATCTCCTACCATCACATCCTCTGCATCTACTGAGTCCCCATCTCCTACCATCGCATCTACCAAATCCATTGAACACCCACTCCCTACTCTGAGAGTCGTCGAACCTATCAACGACACCCAAATACAATCCACTTCTTCCCCTCCTAGTATCCATTCCCAAGAATATTTTGAATCCTCCATCCTTCCATCTTCCCCACTTGAAGAGTCCCCCCATGACTCCATTATCATACCTCCCACACATGATGAGTCATGCCAAGAGCCCGATCCAAAGTATGCCAACATATCCCTTCCTCCAGATCAAGATCCTACCATCCCACCTAGTCTACTGCAAGATCATAGCCCCCCATCCATTCCATCCCATGATCCTCTTGAGATTCAAGATTCTACTGCTCCACCTTCGTCTCCATTGCATGAGCCTGCTACCACAAAATCAGATCCTATCATATCCCCTACTCCGTCTCCCGATACCACCCATCCAAATGCTGCTATCCCACCATCTCCTTCTCAGGATCCCCCATCATCACCTAAAAATGCTATCCCCACACCGCTTGCATATCCCCTTGGTACTCTCACATTCTTCCATGGTGCCCTCCTTGCAGAAGAAAAGCATAGCGTATTTACCACCCATCATCCCCCACCTAATAATGGACTCGCATCATGTTTTCAGAATAACAAAAATCCTATCATGGATCAATGCTCAAGAACATGAACTATCATGAAAAGGTCTAGGCCTTCACGAGCAAGGTATTTTAGAGCCCATCCAAGTCAAAGAACAAATTTGCATGCAAGGTCTTGGATCTATTCCCCAAGACTCACAATCTAAACACGTTGGTACAACCTCTAGATGTCCTCAACGAGCCTTTTCCAAAAGAAATTTTTGCTCTTCCCATCACTCCACCAAATCATATGCTGCAATCCCCCCTCCTCTATCTTATCACCTCAAAACAACCGTCCATATTCCTCCTTCATCTGCTCTGTCCATTTTGGGTCCTTACATCCCTCCATCCACCATCTCTCGTCCTTCATCTACTCTATCCATCCTGGGTCCGTATATCCCACGATCACCTCCTCCATCTCATCCTTTCGCCCATCCAACGCCTATCCATGTCATCCATTATAAACATCCCTCTCGTATATCCCATAATCAGGAGCAACAAAGGCACATACCTAAACATCCCCCATCTGCATGTAATCCCCATACTCCTACCTCCATTGCTCCACATCGTCCATCCCCTCACCTCCATCCCATTGCTAGTACAAGCACTTTGGATGCCAAAGGAAAAATGCATAAATCCAAACATTCACATGAATCTAAAGCTTCCCATGTCCCCTCTAAAAGACATGGTAAAGGAAAGAAAAACAAAATCCCAAATCAAAATCAAATCTATAGCTCGCAAAGAGCCAACAAAGCAAAGATCAAAACCATGTGGATCCCAAAGAAAAAAGATGCAATGCCATCAAGTGAAAAATCTGTAAGAACATCCAAAGTTGCTAATCCAAAAGCTAAGCATACCCACCTTTCATCTCCTAAGTCTGTTTTGGGTCCCTATGTCCCAAAATTCACTATTCCATCTCCTCCATTATCCCCACATTCTCCATCCATTCATCCTTTTATCTTTTCACATCCATCACCACATGTGCCAATGTTGGTCCCGAACTCATCTCCCCATCACGTATCCACCCCATCATTCTATCCATACCATTTCCAACATCCCACCCATCATCCCCCGTATCTTCCCCATTAAATCCCTCTCATTCATCCTCTTGCATAATCCATCTCTCCTCATAAGGTTGTACCAACATCCAATAGTCGGTTCTAACATGAGCTCTTAATACCTCGTATAGAACTTGATGCTTGAGTTCTTCATCCATATCTTTATCACATGTCTTCTAAACCCACTTATTCGCCTCCCTATCCTTATCCATCTCCTTCCGCATACTATCCAAAAAGTCAAAAAGTCAAAAAAGTCAAAAAGTCAAAAAAATCAAAAATCAAAAAAATAAAATATTAAAGAGAAATAATCTGTCCAATGGTGAAAACTTGGAAAACAAGCACCTTGGATAAGTACCATGATGAAAACATGGCAAATAGGCATCATGCATAAATCCCCATCTCCACTTGGGGGCAACTTCCTCATATTCATTCCCTCCATCCGCTCTGCTTCCTGCTATGCTTTCAGCTATGCACCCATCTTATTGCTATACATCATTTTCGTCCATCCCCTCCATCCTATCGAGCTTACACATCCTTCTTGGCATATCTCATTTATCCCAATCCTTCCATCCTCCTTGTGATCTTGATAACAATGGGGCAAACATATAGGCATGCTTTGGGCACCTCTTAGCATACATCTCCCTCATCCGCACACTATCCTAATCCTCATTTGCACTCGTCTACCTTCTTGATCCACCCGTCATGCTACCTTCCATATCCCTTCCTTATCCATGCATCCTATCTTCATCCATCTCACCCTTTTATCTTCCCATCCACTTGTCTTCCATCCTTCATTCCTCCCCGCACATGACATATCTAGAGTGGGGGCATCTGTCTTCCTTTGCACTATAGTCCTTGGAGACATCATTCATCCTGTCCAATCACATCCTTGCCATCTCCCCATCCTTATCTTCTTATCCATCTACTTCATTTCTCTCTATCTCCATCCCATTTCATCATCCCTTGTCATTGGCCTCTGGTTATAGATTGCTCCCCATCCTCATCCTCATCCTCCTATCCATCCATCAAAACATTCCCTTTCATATCCCCATCTTTATCTTCCTACCAATCCCTTATGTTTTCCCGCCCTCATCTTCTTATACATCCAAACCATCTCCCCCCATCCCATCCTCCCATCTCCCCCCCATCCCCCATCCCATCCCCACCCATCTCTCCCCATCCCCACCCATCTCTCCCATCTCCCTCATCTCCTCCTCCCATCTCCCATCTCCCCCCCATCCCATCTCTCCCATCCCATCTCCATCCCCCATCCCCATCCCCCTATCTCTTCCCAACCCTCTCCCCTCATCTCCCCCCATCCCATCTCCCCCCATCTCTCCCCATCCCCCATCCCATCCCCCATCTCCCCTATCCCCCATCTCTTCCCATCCCCATTCCCCCCATCTCCCCCACAGTACACATCCCCATCCCCCCATCTCCCCCCATCCCATCCTCTTCCCCCCATCCCCCCCCATCCCATCTCCCCACATCCCCATCCCCCTATCTCTTCCCATCCCCATCCTCCCATCCTCACCTCCCATCCCCATCCCCCATCCCCATCCCCTCCCCCCCATCTCCCCTCCTCCCTTCCCCCTCCCCATCCACCCGACGGCGGATTCACAAGCTTTCTCCTGCGTGACTCCGTCTCCGCCTCATTGCAGATCCGTTTCGCCTCGCTGGGCGCATGATCTGTTCGCTTCGCATGCAAGGATCTGCTGGACCTCGGGCGGGCGGGTAGATTCATTCGGCCTCCGGGCGGATCTGCCCGGCTGGGCGGCGGGGATTCATCCGCCCCTCCTGCAGGACCTTTCCGCCCGGTGGCGGATCCATCCGCCCTCGGCGGCGGCGGATTCGTCCGCCTCCGATGGCGGACTTGCCCGGCCGGTGGTGGACCCGTCTGCCTGCGGCGGCGGACCGGTCCACATGGCCGCCGCCCTTTTTTCCCCTCCAGCATGCAAACCGAGGCTACCCACAAAAAAAAAATTCCTACCCATCTTTCCTTTCGATGCCCCGGACAAAACCCATGTCTTGAAATTTTCAAAATTTATCGGAAAACCATATTTTTGGGGGTTTTGATTTTTACACCAAAACTTCTGGAGGCCATAACTTTTGACTCGGGTGTCCGTTTGAGCTAAAATTTGATGGGTGGTTGCGTTATGCGATCACGAGTGGATTTCCAATTGGTTTCTTTGAAAGCCGTTGGAACCCATTTTGACCCATTTTCGGGGCCTCAAACTTTCATCTTGACCCTCAAAATCCCAATTTAGTGTTTTTTTCCAACATTTTGAAAAATTGTTTTCACTCATAACTCAAAATGCATATCCCGAATCTGGGATGTTATTTGGCAATTCATCCTATCTCCCCAATGGGTATTTCTTGGAAAAAATTGGGACCCTCAAACATACGACCATGAAGTTTCCTAAAATGGCAAAATTTGACAAATTTTGAAAATTGCCAAATTTGGAAAAATCTGATTATCAACACTTTATGCCCTTTCAACCCTGGAACTTGGTGTAGAATTCATCCCATCACATCCTCCAATCATTCTAGTCTTCAATCCAATCCTCATATGAGCTTTAATCCTATCCCAATCTGAGCTTTAATCTTATCCCAATCCGAACTTAACCAAACCCCTAATCTGAGCTTTCATCCCTCTACAGTCCAGATCTTTGGGTATCGAACAAAGTCTTAAGATCCCTCCCTCCACCTCTTCACACCTCCTATCATCTCCAACATTCATCACACCTCCTATCATTTCAAACTCTCATTCCATAATCTTGATCAATCGTTTACTCATTTTGAGTCATCTTCCACCTGTTCCTACCCTTCACCTTCTCGTTCCATGAATCAGTCATCAATCCATCTGGCTACCTTTTCCTCATCATCCATCCCAACAATCCTTATCCCTCTATCCAATCCACCCAAACAATCCTTTCCTCCCCCCATCCTCTCCCCTCATCCCATCTCATAATCCCTTGTCTGTTTCACATCTTTTCTATCTCATCATTCATAATCTCATCATTCATCTATCTGTGCTATCATCCTCCCATTTCATCTTTTGATAATTTGAATAACTATCCCATCCCTGAACTTCGTGATCACCATCATCCTCCAATCCCATCCAATAGGTCTATCTTGTCCCATCGTGTCGGTCCAATCATTTTATCCCCTTCACCAGGGTTATCCCATCCTCTTTCATCTCATCATCTTTCGTCCATCATTTTTCTTTAGCCTTCTGTCGAACTACGTCGCCCCTGCACTTTCACATAGGTAAGGTCAATCATTTGATCTGCCCCTGGGGTTCCATCCATCATCAGTCTATATTTGTCCACTTTTCTCCTGTTCTCCATCCTATCTTGGTCATCCATCAAAATCTCCATCATGGTCTGTCGTCAGCCTTTTGTTGAACTACGAGGGCTCTGCGCTTCCACGTAGGCAAGGCTAATCTTTGATCAGCCCCTGAGCCCCTAGGTCTCCTGTCTTATGTCATGTCTCTTGTGTCATGTCGCGTCGTCAAGCTAAGCCCTTATCTAGCTGGATCTTAACAAATGAGACTCACTTGTATCATCCTATCCAATCGGTTTTGAATATCCTGCGTCATATCAATCTTTTAATTTAGTATCCATCATTGGTCTCAACAGGATGCATCCTTCCTGACAGACCTCATCAATCCCATCCATCCCCTTGATTGATCCTATGGCAAAGGACATTTGAAATTCATTGTGATCTTTTGATGCTTTTGGATTTTGTTTATCATTTGAGCTCCCTATCATCACTTGTCATCGTCGCCTTGATCCATCATATCATGGTGTGCTTTGACTAGTCAACATAGGGGTGTATCTTGACCTTTTGTTTGTCTTCTCGGTTGTCCCATGTAGTACCCACCAAGATCCCTGAGGTCTTGTGTTATGCTGGGGCATCCTTGTGTGCTTGTGGTTATCCCAATACCTGGCCCGACTAAGGTCACCATGACTTTGGGGTGTTGGGATAGCCTTCTTGTTTGTTATGTTTGTTTTATGCATTAGACACTAATCCGCCTTGGTTCTTCATACCTTGGTGTCTCATGTCTTCTACTATAGCAAAAATCAATGCTCCAAAGATGGAAAATTGCATTTGGATTGCATTTCATCTTCATTCTTCATCACACTCCCCTCCCAATCTTCCATCACATTGCATCATCTTCTTCCACTCCCCTTGTATCATCTCATCCATTTCGAGAGCCCACCTGTGTTCTCTTGAACCCGCATGTCCTCTCGAAGGGGCATCCTTCATCCCTAACTTTCATCTTTACCCCCATCATCTTCCTTCCTAGTCACTTCTTTGAATGACTAGGGCATATTTTCCAATCTAACCTTCTTCTTCTAGGTTCTATGTTTTAATATTCTTTGAAATGATGCTACTTCGTAACACCATCTCAAAGAGGGGAAAAATGTAGATGTCTAAATTTGGACACTTAATTTATCCAAATTCATCCCCTTTCATCTTATTTTCGTTAATTAGGTAATACTACTATTATTTAATTAATATCTTTAATTCTGCCAAATCCCTAAGGTATTTAATCAATAATACCTTATCTCTTTAATCCTCTTTCCATCAATTGAATTAAATAAATATTCCATTTATTTAATTCCTCCTCATGTCACATCCTCCATCATTTTTATCTAATCTTAATCCTTCTTCTAATCCCATCATTAAGGTGTGCACATGCCTAATCCTTGATTAGGATGTGTCACATCCTCCAACTTTTGCAAGTTGGCCTCTAATCTCTCTTAGCCACCTAACCATCATCTAATCCTTCACTAACTAGCCTAATCAACCTCTCAAGGAATTTTAATTCCTTTTATCCTTCTAAAGAATATTAAATTCCTTTTTCTCTTCCCCATGTGATCTTTGACTTGTCACATCAAGTCACATGTGAGATCTAACCCTCTTCTAATCCTCATTAATTAATCTAATCAAGTACTTGCACAATCCTAATCACCCCCTTTAGTCAACTCTCCCCATCCCCCAAGGAATTTTTAATTCCTTTTTATTTATCCTAGGCTCCTCTCTTCCCCATGTGAATTTTTAATTCACCTTTTAATCCCCCAATGCACCCTTTGGAATTTAAAATTCTTTCCCATCTCCCCATAAGGATATTTGAGGAATTTTTAATTCCCCACTTGTCCTCTCCCTCACATGGGTACAAGTACCTCCTTTATGAGGAGATCTTGTCCAATCCCAAGGTACTTTGTACCCCCTCCATGTCATGTCCTTCTCCTTCCACCTCATGTCCACTTCACCTTTTAGGGCTTTATCACATGCCACATGTCAAGATGTGAGGGCTTGTGGGTTCTCAACTCACCTTAGCCCTACATCTTGATATTTTGGTGGATCAATCTCAACCGTCCATTTCTCAGGATTTCCAAAAATCCTATAAATACCCCCTCTTTTCTCTCATTTTGGGGAGATCATTTGTGCTAGCCAAACTCTTGCAGTTTGTTTCTCAACCTCTACTTAGCCATTTTCACATTTTCATCCACTTGCATCCATCTTCACATCCTCATCTAGCTTGCATCTTGCCATCCAAGGAGCATACACATCCAAGATCGAAGGGCCAACCAAAGGATCGACTCAACGCAAGGTATAAAGTTCTATTTCGTGGCTTTGTCTTGTTTTGTTTCCAACTTAGGCTAATCTTGAGGTGTAGGTTGTTTTAAGTTGTTTATTTGCACTCTTTTAGTTGTTTCTTGATTTCTAACGCTCTATTTTGACCTATCACATATACAAATATTGGAAATTCATAAAAAAAACATAAGAAATGAGTCAACTGAAGGTGTTTGATGCTTGCAACTTCTTCAAATGATCTTCTTTGGCTTTCCTACCATGATACCATTCTCTCTTAGCCTCCACAAGCATCATACTTTTCATTTCAAACTCAAGATATAATTCTTCTCCCTCTTCTAGAGTAGTAGGCACTAGATTCATCTTTTTGGCTTTATCTACACTCAATAGAGCTTTTGAAACAAGTAGGAATTGTGGATTGACAAGATCCCTTAATTATGCAAACTATAGAATAATATGCTCTTTTTGTGCTTACAGCTACAAGAATTTCTTATGCATATCTTCTATTGCACTCCTTGTCTCTCTAGTTAGATCAACTACTGGATCATAAGCACTTGAGAAAAGTTAATTTGAGACTCAATAGAGTCTATCTCCTTCCTTATGATCTATGTGACTCTGAGCCACTTCATTCCATATTGATATAGAGCCTTCACCTCATCAACACAATCTTCAACATCCTTCAATAATTCAATTTTTTTTTATGTGCAATGGCACATTTCTCAGTTATCTCTGGCATTATTTTGTTAATTATCCTATTCTCCTCTTCTTTTTTTTCTTCCTCCTTCAGTCTAGATGCATATATTTTGAAATAATCAATTAGTAATTTGGGATTATCCATACTAGAGAGAGATGTGTCTATACTTGCATCAGGAATTGTTGCTTGTAGTTCTTTGATTGCTTCTTCCATTAGTTCACTTCTCTTCTAGTGTGTCTCTATGACTTCTTTTCTTGTAGATACATGAAACATACCTCCCAGTTGTAGCTTATGGATGAGAGTGAATTAATCTAAGTCAACATTTCGTCAAGATGCATTGGCAATTGTAAAAGTTGTGAAGACACAACTAGTTGAAATTGGGGTTACATGCTTATAATATTCTTCAAGGAATCTCCGAAGGAGCCAAAGGATTCACCTAAAACCTTAGTTGTATCTACATATTTTCCTTTTACATCCTTCTCTTCAACATTACTAGATTCTAATGGTTTTTCTATTTCTGCTAGTGCATCTCTAGATGCACCCTTATCTTCATCTTTTTCCACATGTTCTTCTTCTTTCTCTGCATCATCATTCTTATCATCATCATCATCCTTGTTTGTTTTCTCTTCCTTTGTAATGTTTTTAGTGTTTTCTGAGACTACCAAATGAGTGACTTCTTCTTGGGTAAAAGGAGTTATGATGGTATTCCCCTTTGCAATGTCTTCTTCGATCATTGGCTCTTCAACATTTCTCTCTATCATGTCCTCCACTTCTAGAGGAGTGTTATCTAATGCAACTTTTTTTTTGTCATGCTCATGTTGAGCATCATTTTTTTTGTATTTCTCCTTCATTATTGTGTTCTAGAGGGATCTCAACATTCTCTTCTTCTTTTTCCACTAGTAACATCCCTAGTTTTTGAGCCATCTCCTCATCATTTTCATTACTTTCCTTTTTGATTCTTTCTAGACCATCCTGATCCTTTCCCATAAGGGTAGTAACCATTTGTTTTTTCCTTGGCTCCTTACTAAATAAAATAGCCAATGTGGCTCTGTCATCCTTGGATAATGGAGCACTCACTCTATCCAAAGCTTCTTCCCTAATCCTTTCAAGTTCTTTTATTACCTCTTGTCTCCTTTCCAACAAAATATTGCATAAATAACCAATAATATCCTTCTTGATATTATTCATATCAACTTCAAGTACAAAAATATACTTGACTATAGCTTCAATGATGGTGGATTTTTCCACCTCATCTACATCTTTATATAGAACTACAATCTCCTTCAACATCTCATTTTGCAAGATACTATTAAACAATGCCTCCAACTTCATGGGGGAATGGGGCCTTACCAGTTATTTTTGTTCCTCTTCTTTTCTTTTGACCAGAGTCTTCTTTTCTTTTCTATTCTTCTTTTTCTTTGAAGAATCCTTCTTGGTTTCCTTCTTCCTTTCCCTTATATGGATCTTGAATGCTTCTTCCTCTTTCTCTATCTCCTCTTCGCTCTTGATATCAATTATATCAAATATTCTCCTTTTGGTGCTAGCTTCACCTTGTGAAGCATCAATCCTTCTTTTGTAGACCAATGGGGGTAATGGCGGTACATCTTCTAGTTCTTCCTCTTCTTCTACAACATTTATGTCAATACCCTTCTCTCTTGTTTCCTTTTGTTTCACTCTTCTTTTGGCTGGGCCAAAAAAGTGGTACAACAGTGGTAATATTCTTCTTCTTAGCTCTAGTGGAGTGTACAATTGGAGAGGATTTCTCCCTTATTGGAGGGCTGACATTTATCTTTATTTTCTCTCCAATAGAAGGAAAATTCCTAAAGGACTTCTGGGTAGAAGGAGTGGTAGAAATCCTACTACATCTCCTACAACTTCCAAATGATTATGTTGCACTTGAATCTTCCTTGTCTCTCTCTCTCTCTAGCATATTTCACTCTTTCTTTAGATAGATCCATTTATGTAGCATATACAACCACCATATTATCCATATTCTTCTTGATCTATGGTTTCCTTCGTTCCATGTGAATTTCCATGGAATTTTCCTCATAAGTATCGTATCTAGGTTTTTTGGTGTCTTTGGGGCTCTTTAACAAGATATCAACATAACCACTAAGATTTTCTTTAGTCACCTCATAACCTAGTTCAAGAAACCAAACAAGTATTGGTTCCACGACCTCCATAATGCATTGGTTTGTAGGTACAAGGAATTCGATATCATTTTTGTATCCCTCAACAATTGTCAAGACTTGAAATTCTCTCTCTCTGTCATGTATTCTATTTTGGAATTCTACAAAGAAAGTAGTAAGGGAATCATCTTATTCTTTAACATCTTCAAGATTCCTCATATGATCTACAATTTGATGTTCAACTGTCCTTCCTCTTATCCAAGTTACACTTCTAATAATGGGAAGCTCCTTCAAGAAATAAAAGAGTAAGCACATGACCAAGGTACCATACTTAAAAATATTTATTTCCCTTAATCTTCTTAAAATTCTCCATCAATTATTGCCTAAACAACTAACACAAGTCATAATCTACACTAGTTTCTACCATCTCATATGCCACATTAACTACGGTGGCAGATATAGAATTGTCTCAATTTGTTTAATAAATTTTCTAACCAATCATCATAGTTGTGTATCTTACAACTAGATTCTTAATGGGATTTACTACAAGGGATCTCTTGTCATATGTTGCACCTATTTTCTCCATAACCACTTCATTTTTAATGGACTTCAAAATAGGGATAGGTTTGGTGGATCATAGACTGATGATCTCTCTTATTACTCTGTTATCATGTGAGGCATATCAGTCTAGACAAATTGATCATGTATTCTACTCAAGGACATTCTAATCCACTTGAAATCATAAAATAAATTAGGGAACCACTACTATACATATAGTTTCTTCTCAACTAGGTTTTTATTTTCTGTCTTTAGGGTGAAGTTATTTCGTATTAACTCATTTTCCCATATATCACTTAACTTAGTGTGAGAATTTTCTTCCATTTTTACATGAATGTAAGCCCTAATATCTTCATTTGGTAAAACTCCATATGGAATATGTGAGAATGTGCCTTACAGTTCATCATCTATGGCTTTTATAGGATACCTTTTGAATTTTGGTTATGGTTTTTTGTAACCTGTATGACCCTCGGTGTAGCCATTACAATATAGATTTAAACTACTTTTAAACATATATTTTTGAAAACTAGGGCATACGAGATTCACAAAAATATGTTTTTACTTCATTCACTGAACTAGGGTTTCAATTCTCTGAATCTCAAATTTCCTTATACACTTTGAATTCTCTTCTTGCTGCTTTGCTCCTTCTCGAATGCTTTTGTAAAATTATTTTTCCTTAGTGAATTTACTAATAACCTTTCAATTTGACCTAATTCTATATTGAATTCCTTAACCCATAAAGCTGACAACCTTTTATCTGTATGCATAGACAACTTTCGAAGCTCTGAAAACTTTTGTATCATCATATTTTCTTCCACAATCTTCACCAATAGATCAAAAATGTTGATCTACATCACATATCTTTATGCTCAAACCTTAGCACCTCTTTTCTAGTAGGGGAGAAAATATATCCATTAAAGCTACCCCTAAGCCATAGCTCTTGGCTTAGTTTCCAAAGGAAACATCTACACTAGAGGACAATACAAATTCTCCCTTATCTTTTGTCTCTTCCTTATTTCTACAAATATTTTATATTTCCTTCTTTACTTCAACCAGATCAACCTTTTTTTAAAACTAGTTCATTCCTTTTTACTAGATTATCCTTATATTTCTTCTTCTACAAAACATATAAATATGTCCAGGTCTACTACAATTGTGACGTGATATTATTTATAATTTTATTCCTTCCATTCACTCTAGATATACATTGATTAGCCTTGTGTCAAAATCCATAGCATGTATAATACCAACCATTGAAAGATCAAATCATTCTACCATTACTATAGCTATTCATCATTTGACTTCTGCATTCACTTGCTTTATGACCAAATATTTTGCATATATAAAACATTGACCATTAAAGGATGTAAAATTTTGATTCCTCTTGCTTCTACAATTCATTGCTTTATGTCCACATTTATTGCTAGAATAGAAAAAACTATTGAAATATGGGTACCTTTGTGCATTTTGTTGTCTTATTGGTGGTCTTCTAGCATCATTTCTTTGATTCTAAATCTTTCCATTGTTCTTATTGTCTTCAGTCTTCTTTGGTTCATTGATCTTCTCTTCTATATTAGGTTTATGATTTTCTTTTTAGCTTTCACCTTTTTCAAATCATAAGACACATTTGTTTTTGGATGCTTTTTGACCTACAATCATCTCATCAAGCATTGTAGAACTCATCTTGAATTTTTCTTCATGACTTCTTTATTTTTCCAAATCAGATCTTAGGTTTACCACTTCTTGTTCAATCCATGTGCATTCATCATATTTTATTTTCACCATTGCATTTAGACATTCCTCAACTCTTTTCTTTTCTTTAACTTGCACTTTCAATCTAGTGATTTTTTCATTTTATTATTTCAATTGTTCACTAACTTCCTTATGCCTTTCTCTAAACTCCTTGATTTTCTCTCTCAAATTTTTGATACATTCCTTTGCTTCTTTGAATTTTTCCTTGAGATATCTATTTTCACTTTCATTTTTTCTAGATCTTTAAGAGCAACTTTGAGTTATCCATATTTGTCAAGCATGCAATATTCTTCTATAAAATCAATAGTAGGAATCTCTTCTAGATGAATAGGAAATTTTCTATTAGCCATGTGTTTAATCTCCAAGACATTTCGAAAGCAGTTAAGATCCTTCCAAGGAACCAAGCTTTGATACAAATTGTTGAACACCTAGAATACTAAGAGGGGGGTGAATTAGTATTCTCTTAAACCATTAAAACATTAAACATCCAATCACTAATGCATATTCAATTGTAGTAAGGAAAGAAAACATGAAACATTCACAATATCACGTAACACATGAACACCATGATTTTTATGTCACGAAAAACCCAAAATGGGAAAAAACATGATGAGGGTTAGCTCACAATATATTATAACCAGTTATAGTATATTTATAGAAATTCTCACTATAGGTGGACTCACTGT
The DNA here is from genome assembly GCA_007258455.2 of Sequoia sempervirens. Taxonomy (NCBI): domain Eukaryota; kingdom Viridiplantae; phylum Streptophyta; class Pinopsida; order Cupressales; family Cupressaceae; genus Sequoia; species Sequoia sempervirens. The sequence continues at coordinate 409,690,125 of VDFB02281492.1, read as the reverse complement.
CCATAGAGAAAAAAATAGAAGAGAGCTAGTGGCTCATGACCTATTTTTGAATGATTACAATTTTCATCTTATATATGCATGAATTACAATTCCATTAAAGCACAATGAACAAAATTTATTTGATTTTGATTCAACACTCTTTCATTCTCTTCATTCGCACAACTCTAATCTTCAACTCAATATTCTCAAATTAACTTCCTACTGCTCTAATCAAATTCGCATCACACAAATCACACATTACTTACATTCATCAAAATACCAAAAATAATCCAACTTATATATCTACATCAAGTATAACATTAATAAGGTCGACCTAATTAGATGTAATCAATCAAAATATAACTTGTAGGCTCCAAGAATTTTCATCCACACAAAACACCACAATTCAAAACTCAAAACATCTTAAGATAGGTCAAAATGGACCTATAATAGATCCAACATAAGATAGAAATACATATTTTTCATACAAACAACATCAAATATGTTAGGTCAGCATGACATAAGACCTAAAACCAAAATCCTTCATCTATGTATCCACATCTCAACACGTGGACTGTAAAACTTGATACCATTTGGAATCCATGCTCTACTGACATCTAGAAACTTATCCTCAAGAGCATAAAACCAAAAACTCATCCCTTGAGAAGTGTGCATTCTTCCACACGAACTTACTAAAAATAATTGTTAATTTCTAGGTTGAACTTTGTTACACATATATGTTGGAATTAGATATATTTAACATCTAACAAAATAATGTTAGAACACTAGTACATAAACAAAAATATATGACTAAATAAAATACTAAAAATTGCATATAAATGACTAACTTTAGTCATGTGACTACTAGTGGTTTATTTGCAGTCATTTATAACACCACTAAATTTATGACTAAACAATTTTAGTCATTTATTTAGTCATTGATTTTAGTCATTAATTTGGTCATTGATTTGGTCATTGATTTAGTCATTGATTTAGTCATTTATTTAGTCATTTAGTCATACGTTTTAGTCATTAATTTTAGTCACGTGACTATTTTAGTGGTTTATTTGTAGTCATTTATAAGACCACTAAATTTATGACTAAACTATTTTAGTCATTTATTGTCATTGATTTGGTCATTTATTTAGTCATGGTAGTGATTTGTTTAGTCATATATTTAGTCATTACTTTAGTCATTAATTTAGTCATATATTTAGTCATATATTTAATCATTAATTTAGTCATGTATTTAGTCATTAATTTTTTCATTACTTTAGTCATTACAAATCAAATCTAACTTAATTAATCCTCACAAATTTATACATATAAACTTCAAGTATCATAGATATTCAAACATTTAAAAACACCATGAAATGAAGACTAGAGGAGCCACAACACATTATTTATGAGTGGAGAAAAAATACTATGAAAATTTACTTCATTAAACCTCATTGGAAAATCAAAATCTCATTGGTTACATTTAATGTCTCAGTGACACTGTACAACTTACAGACACTATATAAATAAAATGTTCCTATTTTCATATACTTATACTATTTTCTCCCTCCTTAACTGTAATCCTTTTGGAAGGGCAATGACCTCCTATAGGGGCTTGACCCATTTAATCCCCTTGCAAATCTATAGCTTTCTCGCTGCTATTGGTTTTGGCTCCTACAAACTCTTCCTCATTGGTATTCACCTTTCACTTCTCCAATTTGGAGCTGCAACCTAAAATTAAGGTTTCAAAATTTGCACATCAAAAACTCAGAAAAGTCAATATTACAAGAGAAAATCTATCATTATTTCTCTGCATGGTGTTGTTTTATTAAGATAGCATGTTATTGAATAATAGATCTAATAGTTGATTTTTATATGAATGCAATTATTCTTGTATATTCCACACCTTGTAAATTTTCCATAGGTTATAAATAAAGGGAAACCTCCCCTAATGATTTTAACAAAAATTATAGGATGTTGCACTGACATGAAGTATGTCCATTGGGTCGAAAGCTTCTGTGACCTTCCCTCATGAAATGTTCATTTCCATGACACTCAACCCTCCTTGTAATGTTATCAAATTTTTGGAAGAACTTCATACCAATTAGAAGGCTAATTTGAATCATTAATGATAAAATAATAATAAAAATAAATAAAGAGTTTTCCACCAAAATGATCATTAATCAAGAAGAGAAGAAAAACTAAGACTAAAGTTTAGTACTAGACGTTGATAAGTTCTCAACTGATATGCCATCTGGAAACTATTGCCAAAAAAAGTCAGGGCGAGATCGGTCAATTGCATCTTTCACAACATTAGCTACAACAATAGTTACAAGTACTGAGAACGAAAGTCTTTTCATAGACTCAGATTAAGAATTTCAATTTATCAGTAGCTATTCTAAATCAACTGAAATAGAAAATGATTTATACAAAGAAAAAATGCAAAGAAAATAAGAATGTTACCTAGAATAACATGGTGTAACTCATTAATATTCATGTGAAAAAAATAGTAGATACAAATTACAATGGATGGTAAAACTACTGCAAGTATCTGATAATAGTTAACACCCTTCTTGAGCACTCGATCTGTTTGTAACCTAAGATGATTCACTATGCTTTGGCTATCTTCTTGTTATATTCAAGCAATTGGAGAATATCTGTAGAATGTGCAACCTTGGTGTTAACACAGACCCAAAAATGAACTTCTAATACCATCTACAATATGCACTTTCAAGGTGTAAAATTGGAAGTATGTTCAAGGTGATCACTCTCTTTGAGACTAATACTAGTCATTTTTGTAGTTGTTAGAACACATCAAAATTAAATAATCAACTGAAAAAAGAATAGAACAACAACCTAACATAGGTTTGGATCAACAACACCCTAATAACCAGTGTAATTAGGGTACCTACAACCATTGATAGGTCCAAGATACTTAAAATCATTGATGTAAGTGTACTAAAATCTTTTGGTAACTCCCTCAAAGGTAATGCTACATTCCAATCATCAATGTGGAAGATCTCAATTGCTGTGTTTTTATATCATGTTAAACTATGGTCTATGGATTGCAATATTGCAAGATATGCACAAAATGGATTTGTTGAAAAGGCTTTAGAAAATTTCAAGAAAATGCAATTGGTAGGTGTAAAGCCAGATTCCACAACCTTTGCTAGCATACTCCCTACCTGTAATAAAACTCATCAAATGGTTTATTCTTAGTATCATAAAATTGAAAATAGATGATTGACCTGAAGCAAAGAAAACAATTAAATAGCAAAAAGTGAATGAGACATGAATAATTGTTATGATTAACATTTCACTTGGAAATTGGAATTGTTGCACTGCTTTCACAATAGAGCAACATGCGATAAGCAGTTCTCCGCATAAAATCTTTGAACTAAGCCATTCATGAAAGAATCTCAAAGCATTTCCCGAAAATCACTACAAAAGATACGTGGCAAATCCTTACCATAAATCATAGATTTTGTGTTTTAGTAATGAACCATTTTTTTCTCAAGGCCACACCATTTTGTTGGAGACTATAAGGAGTTGTGGATTCCTCTTAGCCAATTGAGAGTATGCTCCCATTTGAATTGAGACTAACTAACATCTTTTACGATATCAAATGGACCACCATCTTTGTTCTCTCTAGGAGAGGAGACCAAGGAGCATTTTTTATTGTCATGTCTACCATGAAATCCATGGGAGGTACCAATTATTATATCATAGTTACCAAACTCGGACTTAACATAGACATTGGGATCAACCTCAAACTCAACATGGAAACTCAACACTAGCTCAAAAATTTGAAAAAATCATGATATATAGATATTTTTTAAGGTACATATTTTCCTATGTGTTCCTCCGTAAATCAATTTTAAATATTACTAAAACCTAATCAAATGAAAGCTAATTTGAGTACAAAATGCCTGAAAGAGATGCCATCTCATGGAATACAATGATTGCAGGATATGCACAAAGCCATTTCATGGAATATGATGATTGCGGGAAATGCACAAAATGGATTTGTTGAAAAGGCTTTAGAAACTTTCAAGCAAATGCAATTAGCGAGTGTGAAGCCGAATTCCATGACCTATGCCAACATCCTCCCTGCCTTTGCCAAAATGGGAGCTTTGGAGCAGGGTTTGAACATCCATTATAGCATAATAGATGGGGGATTTCTGTCAGTTATTATGGTTGGAAATGCTCTGTTAGACATGTATACAAAATGTGGAAACATACACAAGGCACACAAACTCTTTTATGGAATCCCTAAAACAGATGTCGTCTCATGGAATGCAATAATTGTAGGATATGCACAAAATGGATTTGTTGAAAAGGCTTTAGAAACTTTCAAGCAAATGCAATTAGAAGGTGTGAAGCCAAATTCCATGACCTATGCCAACATCCTCCCTACTTATGCCAAAATGGGAGCTTTGGAGTAGGGTTTGAACTTCCATTAGAGAATAATAGATGGGGGATTTCTATCAGATATTATGGGTGGAAATGCTCTATTAGACATGTATGCAAATTGTGGAAATGTATACAAGGCATGCAAACTCTTTGATGGAATTCCTCAAAGAGATGTCATCTTGTGGAATGCAATAATTATAGGATATACACAAAATGGATTTGTTGAAAAGGCTTTAGAAACTTTCAAGCAATGCAATTGGCAATTTTAAAGCCAGATTCCACAACCTTTTCCAAAATAGGAGATCATCGGTGAGAGTGATAAACATCGACAAGACTCAATGCATTGTCCCCCCGATGCTCCAATAGTACTTAGGTGCAAAATTCATTATAAAGAGAATTTAATATCAGTAGGAGTTTGTTCAATGTATCCCTGATACGTCAATATGCATCAATCTCCATCGGGGACACTATGATTTTTCAATGAGAGTCATTGGTAAGTTCCTTTTATGGGGCGAAAGGATAAGTCAATGGAAAGGTAAAAATCCATCAACTAAAGAAACACCTATCAGTGGAATAGAGGAGCCAGTCCCATCGATAGCCCAAAGAGAATGAAAAGAGTAAAGCAGTGGCAAAAGAAGCATTGGAGAGACTCTCCAATATCAGTGGGAGTAATGCTTAAGTCTCACTAATTTCCCAACAACACTTGAATAAGAGAAAACTTCATATTTGACTATAATTATTGTTGGATATGCACAAAATGGATTTGTTGAAAATGCTTTAGAAAATTTCAAACAAATGCAATTGGTAGGTATAAATCCAAATTCCACAACCTTTGCTAGCATCTTTCCTTCCTATGCCAAAATGGGGGCTTTGGAACATGATATGAACATCCATCAAAGCATAAATAATAGAGTAATTTTGTCAGATGTTGTAGTTGCAACTACCCTAGTAGACATGTATTAAAAATGTGGAACCATAGACAAGGCATTTGAACTATTTGACAGAATGCCTGAAAGAGATGCCATCTCATGAAATACAATGATTGCGGGATATGCACAAAATGGATTTGTTGAAAAGGCTTTAGAAAATTTCAAGAAAATGCAATTAGCAAGTGTGAAGCCAAATTCCACAACCTATGCCAACATCCTCCTTGCCTGTACCTAAATGGGAGCTTTGGAGTAGGGTATGAACATCCATCATAGCATAATAGATGGGGGATTTTCGTCAGATCTTATGGTTGGAAATGCTTTGTTAGACATGTATGCAAAATGTGGAAACGTACACAAGACACGTGAACTCTTTGATGCAATGCCTCAAAGAGATGTCATCTCATGGAATGCAATAATTGCAGGATATGCACACAATGGGTTTTGCAAGGATACTCTTAAAATATTTGAATTAATGAAGCACTTTGAAACATATGATATGGCTTAACAATAACTTCATCCAATTTCAGAGAAAGACACAAATTCAGGAAGTTCTTACATAGCTCCTGTGATACAATTGATAAAATATGACTGACCTTGACAAACTTACTTTCTACCTTCAAAACCTTATACTTAATTTGCAACATTCAAAACCTAAAGTAGATCCAAAAAAAAATCACATGAAATGATGAAAGAAACAATAAAGAATCCCTCTACACAAAAAAATCATATCTAGATACTTTTCTTCAAAGACCCCAATAAAACATTTGAATAATCTATAGGATATTTCTGTTTTGAAATTTAGGCTTCCCAAAGTCCTTTTCAGTCCTTAGTTTGATTTTGATTTGGTCTTCAATTTCTATTTTGAGAATTGAGTCAAGCTCAGAGCTCAAAAGCTATGCCATGCTCATCATGGTATCTTAGTAAAGAATCTGGTTGTGTGGCTATTCTCTTAAAGGGAGTGTGTGCCAATTTGTAGAGGCTATAAGAGCAACAAAATACCAATAGTCTCAATTTTGTATCTCATGCATATTGTGTCCAAGTTATAAATTTACATTGCTAACATGGTATAAGGATGAATGAAAACTTAGACCAGATCATGCTTTTGAAAAGTAAGTGAAGGGCATATGTTTGAGCCCTCTATCTACCCAACAAAAAGGGAGCCTTTCGGAAGTTAAGAAAGAAATATATTTAAATATTAACCTCATTTTAGTTATGTGGGACATGATCTAGAGGCAAGGTGTAACTACCACACTGATGACTCATAACCGGCCCGTTGAGCACATTGTCCATACGAACATGGTTGTGTTAATGTTGGAAAGACCTGTACAAGCTTAGGTGCAAATCCTTGGCACAATGGGTGGAATACAAACCTCTAAGGCATGACCTATAAGTCTACAAGATCACTGCATTTCATTTCTTTTGAATACAGGAAACTTGTTTAATATTTTCCATTTGCATTGACACCCTTCTAGTTTTGTTTCTCAATACCTCATCCTAGCTATTTTATTTTTAGTAGTTCATTTTTGTACTCCCAATTAGTTAATGTAACTAGCCGTAATTTAAATGTCATTGAAATACTTTGTTCATTTGTGGAAATTAATATAATTTCTATGTTCCTCTTTCAGTTTTCAAGGAAAAAACATGGTAAGCATTCAATAAATGATCTTAGCACCCCCATTAGGTTTTGATGGAGGAGATTTGTTAAAGTAGTAATGATGATAAGAAGGTAATCAAAAGCTCTACCTATCTTGCTTGATACATAATAGACTTATTATAAGGAATATCTAAGGACCTCCATCTAAACATCTCAGTGTCTATATAAATATGTAATCTCAATTAATAGAGCTATAGATTACATCAAAATATCATAGTATCTATAAATAGAAATTGTTATCCTTTAGAAGGTAGATTGATAGCTCATAGATTAATAGATACAACTACTAAAAAACCTAAATATATTTAAAAAACTAGCTCCTAATTGAGTATAAATCATGTAAATAAACTATACTTATTTTACAAGTGCTCAAATAGAACATTCAATAGTTAATCAAAGGGGCACATTACTTCTTCCACAAATATTTTGTTGCAAATACACACCTTTCCACAATCCTAAAAATACTACTAGAATGAGAACTTGAAACAAATTTAGACCAAAATTTTGCAAATTTACATACCCTTCAGCACCCTCAACAGGTTCATTGATAAGTTGAAGAAAATCATCCTGGTGGTCTTGTATGAGCCTCATTAGTTGGGGATTTTGTTTGCTAAATTCTTGAAGCATTGGCTGACAACTAAAAATCAGCCATATCAATAATATGTAGATAAAGCACGTTGAACTCAAACATGACATGATAGATTCAACAAACCTGTAAAATTTGGTGATTGGCTTGAACCATTGTGCGAAGGGCTTGAAACTGAATGATGCAAGATATAATCAATAACAAAATTGAGACATAAACTAATGTTGGAAATCCCACAAGCATTTAATACTGCTTAGAAACAAAATCTCAAACAATTTCATTCTCAACTAACTAAACATTCAAGCTATGAAGAGAAACAAAAGTTGCTATGTTAAGTGTTTAATGAAAAACTGCACTAAAATATCATTCTTGTTGGTTATTACAAAGAAATTCTAGTGCTCCACCTTCGGCACCCATGTTTGGAAAACCCTAAAGGAAGAAAGAAAAAAGGTGAATATAGGATTGATGCATGACCACATTGCACATGACCATACCCATCTTTTCTAGGGCCCAAAAGCATACCTATGGAAAAATATTTAGTGGAGCAGCATTTGGCCCTCCAAAGGGAGGTGCAGCTTGTGATGGTGTAGTTGTTAGAACTTGTCTGGTTGGTAATTGATTTGAAGATGGTGGTCATAAAATAGGTATAGGCACTCTAGATGCATCAGGGATACCCTGCAATAGAATAGAAATTGGGAATGCATTATAGCCCAATATTCCATAAATAATTGAAAATAGTTCCATCTTAAGTAATACCAAAATCACATAGCATGTTAGCTACCATTTCCTTATTTCTTCCCACTTCAATTCCAAGTGCAAAGAAATAAAGTTTTTAATTTTAGAACTTTATAATAATTTTTTATAATAGTTCAAAATAGATCATAAGCTCACATTTACCAACTAGATTACATGATATCTGAAACATAGCATGAAGCTCTATGGGAAGGCAAAGAATACTGTAGAACAAATATTTCAGCTTTTAGGCAAGCAATGGTGCATAGAGATTACATGATATCACAAGGGAAAAAGAACAATCAATGCACAAAGGAATTATATAATGTAGCCCTAACTAGTGAAAAATTACGTGAAGTGATGGAGGACCAACAAATACAGTTTCAGGAGTAGTTGGCTCAACAAACCCAACTCACTGAAGCTACAAAAGCAAAGTTGACAACCACAACAAAGGAAGTAGTACTGTACAAAGCTGAAGTGGCTAGTAGTACAAATGCCCATGATTAGGTCCAAAATAAACTCATTGAAGCAGTTAACATGGTCAAAACCTCTAGGAAATGAGAACTCATAGCTACCCATCATTTGAAATAATAGATTGAAAAAGTCTACAAGCTTTGGACTACCATCCAACATACTTCCACTACACCTTCCAATTTAGTTGGAGTTGATGTTCCTCCAAGGACATATCCTAACAAATTATTAAAACAACTATGCATCAACACATAGTCATTGAGAGATTAATGACATTACCACATATCATTTACAAGATCATCAAGATACTCCACAAATCACTACAAACATTACATACTAGTCCACTGTCACCACTGTGTATTTTCAAGGAGAAAACAATCAAAACAAAAGTAAACCATTGGAAATCAATGATGTTGAAGCTTCACACTTATAAGTGACTAAGACCATATACATGAAAAGCTTCTTATCTAAGCTATATCAATAAATGGAGGACTGTTAAAATCAATCAAAGCATAGAGATGTAGAATATTACTACTGAGATAAGTGACCATCACCACAAGAAAAAACATTGTGCATAGAATCAATACTCTTTATTCATTGTCATGTAACATTAACTAAGATCTGTCCTCATCTAAACCCTTGCCACATATTGATTGAGAAAATAGTGAATAAGAAGTAGAAGAGCTCAGAATCATCAACTCCCCCTGTGAAGTAGGTATACCTACGTTCAAAAGACAAGAATTATCATACACTATCACACCAACCAAAGCCTTCTCACCATGGACAGATCATCTAGCAAAGGTCTATCAATAATTTTTATACACTGAGATTAGATCCATCACACTATCTTTCACAAATACTAAACAAAATATAGAGTAGAAGAAGCTTAGTATAACATTGTTAGTGTGCCACTAATGTCATTATATTGACACTATTACCAAACCCTTGCAACTAAAAGGATATCAAACATGTAACTTTCAAGTTTGTCAAGACCCCTGGTATCATGTCACAGTCAATGTCAACATGGTCAAGATAGTCACTTTATTTCTGCAACAAAATACTTTCAAAACAAAAAGTTTACTGTGTAACCATAGTCCCTTCATGACAGTCTACCTTGTATTGACCATACCGCCTCCTTTGAAAACAATGAAAAAGAGACTTATGAAAATATGCAAGAGAATCAATGAAAGTAAAATAAATAATAATGCCACCATAAGAACATGAGCATAGAAACTATGGCAAGATCACTATTGAGATCAATATGGTTGAATGAAATTGAACAAAAACATCGTTGTCAATGAAAGTCATCACCATAACATTGCAATCACCATACTACTCCATTGAACTATCCACCTTGTTAGGAATGCCATTTTTCTTAATGTGGGATCTAACACCTTCCTTCACTATGATTTTCCATGGCTATAGTGTTTCTCCATAGCCTTATATCATTTCCACCTTCTCACTGCCTTTTATCTGCCTTCAACTGTTACTGTCTTTTCTCTAAGTGATTACTTTCTAGAAATCAAACCTCCTCTTGTGACCTTCACCTTTTCCTTAATGATTATAAATAAAATGCATACATAGATTTCATGTAACTTTCCTATGGAGTGTGTACCAAAATTACTTGATATGGTTGTCATGAAAAATTAAGCATAACTTGTCTCCTTTGGACTCTAATAACTATCCCATGTCACTAAACCTTTGTGTTGACCTCAAACCACATCTCCAAGGACCCTCTGTTATTTTTCTTTCTCACTTTCATTATTACCTACCATGAAACCCTAGCATTTTATTTTGACTGCCTCCTTGAACACACACTTAGACAGTGAATGCACCTTACAATTCAATTTCCATTGCTATTTCTTCTCATTGTATAGGGTTTGGATTCACTACCTTGTAATTTACTACCATTCCCTTGCGCATAGAAAATTGTCCTCATTCCTTTTGCATAATGCATAGGTATAGCACTGTCAAACTTGGACTATAGAGGTAGGCAATGAACACATTGGAAAATGTAGATTGGGATGAAATGAATAGTACTAGCATTATACTACCCCTAGGATTCTTAAAATAAACATCAATGTACAAGATCCATACTACCCCTATGATCAGTGTAAAAGATCCATACTGCCCCTCTGACTAAGATATATCCTTTATGGCAGAGAAATGAACTAAGAACTATCAAACTGGGACTAAATATATGAAGATCACTAAAGCTTGACAAAGCCACATGTATAAAACATGAAAGAGTGTTAACTGCAAACATGGCATGAATTAGAAATACCACTAACTAAGCATAATATCACTGACAATATGAAGACATGAAGAACATTGTCAATATGATTAAGACACTATCACTATATCATTATCAATAAAACTTATCACCATGAAGCATCAATACCATGATCTTTGACATCAATACCATTGAATGATAAAGTTTAACAACAAACACCATTAACCTTTTGCAACATGAACATAAACACATTCCTGACAAACAATAAGAAATAACATATCCTTGACATCACTTCCTTTGAAATTTTTGCATCAACACTATGAAGTGAATGCCTACAAATAGTCACCTTGTATGTTCAAAGTACACTATCAAAGGAGAAAATCATTATCCAAATCCTAATTACACAAAGGTTGCACTTCAAAGAACATTGTGACACATATTTTGAGATCATTACCATTATGACTGTTATAGCACCTTTTGTGACAGTAGACTGTTTTTTATTTCACTTCATGATCTTCTATAGACTATAGCTCAAGTAGTTCAAAATATTGAAGCATTTTCAAATAAGAAACACATACCTTTTCTCATCAAGATCACAACGATAACACTGGAAAACAATCGTAATGTTGTTGGAAGATACCTGCAACAAGACTTCTGAGGAGAAAGAATAGAAGCATTATAGCATTTTCAAAGAATCATATGATATTGTCATTGAAAAATTCAAACAAGGAATATCACAAACTTGAAGGTTGGTTGAGTCTAGTCTCTGCATCTCTTTGATGGATTATATTCTCTAATTAAATTTTAAAATTATTGAAATGGTTCTCTTGTATTTGATATTTCAACATTATGTTCATGCATAGAGGGGTAAACCATATCATGCCATGAAATTGTATAAAACAAAGTCTATCCAGTAGCTTATAAAAAATTTCAAAGACAATCTATGTAATCTCCACATGGTATCATGTGAATAATTTAAACTCACCACACTTGAGGTGCTCAACAAAATGCCTCAAAGAAATGTGGTCTCATGGATTGCAATAATTTTAGGATATACATAAATTAGATCCGTTGAAAAGGCTTTAGAAACTTTCAATCAAATGCAATTTGTAGGTTTAAAGCCAGACTCCACAACCTTTTCCATCATCGTCTTTGCCTATTTCAAAATGGAAGATTTGGAACAAGGTATGGAAATCCATCAAAGCATAATAGAAGGGGAATTTTCATTTGATATTATAGTTGGAAATGCTTTGGATGACATGTATGCAAAATGCAGAAGCATAGAGAAAGCATTTGAAGTTTTTGACAAAATTCCTCGAAGAGATGTCATCTCTTGGACTACAATTATTGTTGGATGGCTTGAACATCACTACTTTTAAAAGAGAGCTGGGAGTTGAAAGTCATGAAAAATTTGATGAGGTACCTCTTAAACATAATTGAATAGTTGTGGGAAAAAAGAGAATATATTGATGTCCATAGATAACCAAAAATAGGTCAGCAAAATTTGAGTACATTCAATCACAATAGAGAAGTCCTAAGGTAAAAGGATACAAGGTTTTGAAAAGTAATTAAATGCTAAGGTAAAGAAGTATAAATATAAGAGGAGGGGAATAGTGCTTGATACTCAAAGCATAAGAACTAAGTACAAATAGCTTTGTAAGAGAAATATCCCTTGGTGCAGCAAGGTACTATTGAATAGGAGAGTAGGAAACAACAATGAGAAACCAATAATGTTAGATTCTTCTAGCAAGGCTAAAGCCTCAAGGATATTTGGCATTATACTCACTGACTGTAAAAAGGCTAACACATGATCTAAGAATTCTCATTGGGAAGGTCTAGGGCTGGTGGCTCCATATTGTACAATTCTAGGAGGAAACTAGGAACTTACCCTATAATCTCTTCTAACACCTATAACTGATGAAACTTTGGTGGTATAGAGATAAAACCACTAACGCATGCCTACATCTGTGACCTAGTTACAAAAAAGAGGGAAGACTTGAAAATTGAAACAAAGTAGGCTGATTCCACTTAGATTGAAACTAAGTGGGATCAAATGCTTTTGTAGAATTATGGAAATGCAAGCATCGGCCCACCAATCTCTTCCTATTTGTGAGTGAATCTGTTGCATCCAACAAACACTTACAATGTATACTATTTTAGTGGTTGAAAAATTAAGCACTCTGAGCAATTTTTCAGTCCACTATAAGACCTTTGTCTAAGAATGGAGACCTCATGAAGAAAAAGTTCAAGTTTCTCTGATTATGGAACTAAAAGAAGTGGATAAAGAACCACTTAATTTTTTTTGTATAGATATTGGTTCCTTCCCTTTATCTACCCCTAGATAGGACAACTTAATATACTCTTTAGAGTCGTAAACTGGTACCATTTTTTGTGTAGGAGATAGATCACATCCACAAACATGGCAGAGCTATGCAAAGTAGGAGAAATTGGCTTGGAAAATGAAGACAATAGGGTATAAAGAATCATTTATCTGCCACCATAGTGAAAAGTTAGCAATTGCATTTGGTTTGTTAAACGTGGCCCCTAGTACAACTATTAGAGTTGTTAAGAACCTTCAAGTATGTTCTGATTGCCACATTGCATCTAAATTCATCTCCAAGATTGTTGCAAGAGAAATTATTCTAAGAGATGTGAGCCATTTCCATTGTTTTAAATAGGAACAACTTTGGATGAACTGGAATAATATTATATTCAAGGGTAGAACACTATTAGCCTAACATTACATGGGGGAACTCCCTTGATAGCTCCACTAATAGAGCAATAAGGTGGGGCAGTCCGTTCCATTTTTTGTAATGTGGTAAGAGTCATATAGGTAACACTATGTTAGGATGGGGGAACTCTTCTTGTAGGTTCTAAACGATTTGCCTCTTTTTTATAAGACTGTGTTGGCAATGCCACTTGGATCATAGTTGTTTGGTGGGATTCCAAACCTAGACAATGAGGTGCAATTGTGAAAATCTTATAGAGAGAAGCTACAAGCTACCATGATGATTTTTTCGAGAAAATTTATATCAAAGTCTTGCTTAGCATGGCTTAAGACATGTGCAGATGATATTCTCTCTATGGATAGGCTTGGGGGAAAGTATTTTCTTGATCTTGTGAAAAGTGGCAAGGAACTTGCAGAGAATGATACATTGATTAGAGAAACATTGGGTAGTTTGGATGCATTTGAAGGGAGCTTGGAGTGGATAAAAATGGTTTTTAGTTCAACTGTTGAGTTTCCATGGCAATGCATGTGTGAGATTGTTTTGAAGCACTCAAAGAGTTTGTGGGATGAAATTTTTGAAAGCCTATTTTTTAGTAGGATGAAACAAACAATAGCTGATGGATTTGCATATCTGCATGAGAGAGTTAAGGTTGGTAAATTCCTTGAAGCCATAGTTACATCTTTGGAAAGTTACAAAGATGTTGAAACCCATTTGCACAAATTAACTACTAGTGAGGGTTGGCTTGTCAAGAGAGGGGACCTAAAAAGTGTCAATTTACTTGGGTTGAGTTTTAGATTTATGATGACAAATGATGAAGACTAGTTTGGTCATCTTAACGCTTATTTTGGAATTTAGGTTAGTCAAATAAAAGATACCATAGATGAGCGGTCCAAGAATATTTTGGAAGACCTAAGTTTTCTTCATGCACATAAATATCCTTCAAGGATAAATGATTTAGTACCTTATTTGCAAGAGAAAAGCTTCCATTTTATCTCAACATTGATTGTTGTTATTGAAGAACATCTTGCACATCTTTCAGAATCTCTCTATCAAGAAATGAAAAATGAGGAGATGCCAGAAAAAATGAACAATGAGACACTATAACCGATAGTTATAGTGGAAAGGGAAATTTTCTTAGGAATGCTTTTAGTTGCTCTCAGGTAGAAATTGGTGTTTCTAAATACTATTGTTACCAATTTGGAAAAGAGGGAATTGTTGGATCCATGTAAAGAGGACACAACATTGAACAACTAGTAGCATATTACTAGTGAAATGAATAAAGTAAGAACATAAGAGACTGCTCATGCCAAAGGTATAAATCATAACTGCATACTTCAGACTTTTCACTGTCTTTTCTTGCACTCTTTTAGGTCACTGATTCATTATTATGTCTCATTTTTCCAATTTCTAGTCCCAAAACTCATCACAAGTGTGCTAAGTCACTCAACCTAAAATCCCTTCTACTGTAAAACTTTGTTCCCATCTTTCAAATAGCTCTATCCTGAGGGCATGTGCTAGTGTCTAGTTCAAATTTAAATTTAAATTCCCTCCAAACCCATGAATGCCCACCCTAGTGATTTTTCTAACAATTGGTCACTTTATAAAAGCAAACTTAACACTCATTTGGAACCCTAATTTCTCTCTCTAACATCTTGATCCTCCTCATATTCCTCTACTCCCTGAAACCCTTCATTTTTTCTTTTTTTTTGAAGAACATGCACCCTTTTATGCTTTGAAAAGGTTCTTGGTGGAGCACATGATGTTTTTAAAGCATGGATTGACATTTGAGAAGCAAGTTTAGAGCATATCAATCAGAATCAATATATAATCAAATAGACTCTTGATTACTTACACAAAAGTAATGAGACATTCATGCTTTATTATTCAAATATTACGATGAAGGAAATGCAGTTGATCAAGAAGAATACACACCCAATTGAAGATCTATCATTTGAATAAGCATGAATGTTATGTTTACACCAGCTATAGCAAATGGGTATCCCCACACAGATGTATCACTTGCCTACTTTTGAAGGGAAGCTAAAATGATCTCTACAAAAATGTTTGTAGAGAATTCCATGTCATGCTTGAGGATTTCAATGAAAAATTATTCTACCTTCATTGTTACATATAATATTCAACGTAGAAGAGACACTAATATTTAATGCTGAAAACTGAAAAATATAAAGTGTGCAGTTAAATTTAGAATCATGAACCATGCACTTAAAACTCACAACCATTTAACTATGCAGTTAAAATAAAATACTATAATGAGAACTACAATTTTGGATGAGAACCAAAGTTTTTAAGGCTAAAAATATCAACAACAAGAGCCCTATATGCCTGTGTATTCCATATCTTTATAAGTTTGAGACACATCACATTAACATATGCAGGATTCAGTGTTCTCAAATCACTTTGAGAGAATACAAAACCAAAACCTCTGAGGCAAGAACAAACAAATTGAAAGTTATAGCTCTCAAGTATAAGAAAAAACTCTAACCATTTTTCTCATTGGCATCATTGACAACACAACACAACTTGTGAAAAATATTGAGGTAAGTCACTTTCCATGATTTCAATGATTTTTTTTGGAAATTTGTACACGGCTAGATCACTTTTAGTTTTTGTTGTGTTTTATTTCATTCTAAAATAGGTTTGTTGTTATCTGGTAAATGAAGGAATTGGTTCTATGGTTTTATCTGTGGATGTTTTCATATATAAAATTATTGTAATACAAAGTGTTAGACCATTGTTTCTTTCTCCACATGGAGATATTTTGAATTATGAAATGATCATTTGGTGGTTTAAATTTTTATTTTATTTTGTTTTCCTTTCCCATGATTTTATCTTTGTGAAAATTTTCCTAACATAATTATTTAGTATTGAATGTATAACAACTATTGTTGAAGTTGTAAATGCAATGGTTGGCAAAACTATTTTCATATAGACTGAATAGTAGATATTGGATCATCTTCATATGTTAAACTTAATACATTCTTCTTTACAAAACTTATTAATTTTACAATACATGTTTCTCCACAGTTTTGTGCCAAAATACTAGCTCTTTTACTTCAAAGACCAAATGTTACAAGGCAAGGGATTGGCATGACACAAATGACTAAATTTTTAAAAGATTGTATTCATAAGTGACAACCAGCTTGGTTTTCCAAATGGATACATCCTCTCACATGTGATGAATAAGTGACAAACATCTTGGTTTTCCAAATGGATACATCCTCTCACATGGCTAGTTAGGACTAAGTGGTCCAATTTGGTACCAATATACTTTTTGATATTATTATATTCTTTTCTGAATTCATGTGTCTGTTACTTCAAAAAAATAGGGGTACTACATATGAGAGATCATATTCCCACAAACAAAGAGAGCTAGCATCCCTGCATTACATCAATTTGCAATAATTCAACATCCTCTAATTGCAATGGGTGCTGAGTGGACCATTCATTATGAGAGTTGGGTTCTTGTGAACCACTACTCATGAAACATGGGTCAATGAGTTTGACTCATAAAACTACATGGTTGAAAACTGTTGAATCCTGATAGTGATGTCACTATGGAAAATGCCTCCTTATCAATCAAACTATAGGCATACAGGCTGTAGGAATAAAATTTACAGTATTGTAAATCCAACAGTATCCCAACTAGAAAAGCATCACATAAAAAGTAGTAACCCTACAAGTTGTAAGGGTTGCGGAACTGTCACCAACCCTCACTGCATAATCTAAAAGAATAAGAAGTTGCATACTTTAAGGATAGTGGAATTAAAATTCAATTATGACTGACGAAGCAACGAGGTATACACATACATACATACATACATATATATATATAATATTTCCTATCAAACATATTGTACAGGACAATGTACATGCACTCAACCTCTTTGAAATAAATTTGCATGATGCAGACAAGGAAGAAGAAAGTCAACTTTCATAATCTCAATAGCCAAAACTCAATTAATCCATAGTTTATTCACTGATCAAAGGTTCATCTTTCCCTTTACAAGGTAATCATTCAAATATGAAATCAAATCCCCCCATCCTTTATCCAACCCTCAAAAAACTTTTTTCAACTTGTAAATGACTGGAACAAATCAATTAGGTTCCTTAAATCATCAACCAAGATCAAACTCTTTTACAACTTCCCTTAATCTTTCACAATCATGGCACTCAATAACTAAAAACACAACTTCAACCTTCAAATGCATAACCAAATAAAACTAATGCATAAGTCACCTTCATTTGGGTCAGAATGACAATATCAAATACTTTCACAATGTCTGCCCTTTCATTTCACCGTCATTCCTCATGATTGTAAATCTATGATACCTACAAGCCCTCAAGCACCAAAATTTGATCCCAAGACACATACAATTGCTTCAACATGTGGAAAAACTTTAAAATTCTTAATTCAACATGAATAAACTCTCTTTACACCCCTGGAATACATATTATTTATTTTGGTTACAAATCCTTCATATCTTGATCTATATGATTGTAGGTGTGCTATTAAGACTGTCAGACATAACTTCCACCATAAGCCTTTTTTCAAGACTCTAAAATGCTTCTAAAACACCTTTTAGAGGGGACTAAAACATATTAAAGTATTAACATAATTTTCTTTGATAAATAGTGTTCAAATTTGGACTGATGGCGTGTAAATTAGGCCTATTAGGTCTCCATACATACATGGCTTATTCAATATCCTACTTCCCACCAAAATTTTTCTTGACCAATGCTTCTATCATCTATATTTAGGCTTGAATAAGCTTCATTCACCATTATAATTTCATTTCCATAGTCATTTTTATAAACCCTAGACCATGTTACACTTAACTACCCTATTTCATGATTGTGCATAGAATTTACAGTCAAAAATTCAAAATTACAACACCTTAGCTTTATGCCTCTAGCCAAAAACCATAGAAGAATGAGAAAAAATCCATTAAAGAATATTCTCACCAAAAACCAAGAAATTCCATCACCAAACAAAGGAGAAACACAAATTTCTTTACCTGTCGATTACCCTAATGAGGGTTTGGACTATATTTACAAAAAGTGTCATAACTCCTTTATTTCTTCATGAAATCAAACAAGACCAAGTGAAAAATGATCTAGAAACACAACACCAACTTTTCCAATGAATACCCCTTCAATATCATGTCGTACATTTCCATACAAGAGAAAATAATCATGTTTTTACAGTGTTTTCTAAGAAAAAATAGAATTCCATTAATATTTTCTCCTTACAAACCAAAATTATCTTCTTGCCTCAACCTGTGTGAGGCTTATTTATACATTGAAGACCAAAAATAAATCATAAAAAATTCCTAAAACTGATTCTAACCTTCCCCTAACCTCTTGACTTTTTATCTACTTAATTTTTCCTCTTCAACTACCATACATTGCATTTTTTGCAATATGACATGATTTGACAACTTCCAACTTTTACAATATATGAGAAATGAACAACATCATAGGACCTATAACACCATAAATGTGGCCTCTTGGGCCTTATTACAACATCAAGACATCAAAATGGAACAAATGACTCAACATGGCCTCATGGAGGCATGTGATCAAATAGGTGCTCCTACACCACTGCACCATACACTATTTTGAGGGAATGTTTTGATTAGTCAATAAAGCTACATTTAGTAGAAATTTTCACATAGAAAGTTTTCTCACACCACACAAGACAACTTCTAGATAATTGAAAAATTCCTCGCCTCACATCTAAAAACGAATTTCAACTCGCAACCAATATTTTTATTTAAAAGGATGCACAAATATTGTCCCAAGCTCAAGAATTTAGTAGCTCTAAACCTCAATATTTTTAGACCTGATTTTTGTTTATCATGAATAGATTGAAGTGACAATTGTATGGAGACTCATTTTGGTTTATCTCATTTTTTCTTAAATTCTGCTTTGGCAGTGTTTCGTAATATTTTTTCCTGCAAACTCTAACCATTTTTCTCATCGGCATCATTGACAACACAACACAACTTGTGCAAAATATTGAGGTAAGTCACTTTCCATGATTTCAATGATTTTTTTTTGGAAATATACACATGGCCAAATCACTTTTAGTTTTTGTTACATGTTTTATTTCATTCTAAAACAAGTCTGTTGTTATCTGGTAAATGAAGGTATTGGTTAAATTGTGGTTTTATCTGTGGATGTTTTCATATATAAAATTATTGTAATACAAAGTGTTAGACCCTTGTTTGTTTCTCCTCATGGAGATATTTTGAATTGTGAAATGATCATTTGGTGGTTTAAATGTTTTTTTATTTTTTTTCCTTGCCCTTGAGGTTATTTTTGTGACAATTTTCTTGACAGAATTATTTAGTATTGAATGTATAGCAGCTATTGTTGAAGCTATAAATGCAATGGTTTTTAGAGATATTTTCACATAAAGTGAATAGTAGATATCAGATCATCTTCATATGTTAAAATTAATACATTCTTCTTTATAAACCTTATACATTGTATAGTACATGTTTCTCCACAGTTTTGTGCCATTATACTTGCTCTTGTACTTCAAAGACCAAATGTTACAAGGCAAGGGATTGGCATGACACAAACAAGTAAAGTTTTAAAAGATTGTATTCATAAGTGACAAACAACTTGGTTTTCCAAATGGATACATCCTCTCACATGTGATGAATAAGTGACAAACATCTTGGTTTTCCAAATGGATACATCCTCTCACATGGCTGGTTAGGATTGAGTGGTCCAATTTAGTAACAATATACTTTTTGATATTATTATATTCTTTTCTGAAACCATGTCTCTGTTACTTCAAAAAAATAGGGGTGCTACATATGAGAGATCATCTTCCTAGAGACAAAGAGAGCTAGCATCCCTACATTACATCAATTTGCAATAATTCAACATCCTCTAATTGCAATGGGTGTTGAGTGGACCATTCATTATGAGATTTGGGTTCTTGCGAACCACTACTCATGAAACATGGGTCAATGAGTTTGACTCATAAAATTATACGGTTGAATACGTTTGAATATGTTTAAATTTGAAGACAAATTTGTACATTTGAGTGCACACCTATCTTAAGGAAAAGTGCATATCAATTTTTTCATGTATAGAGGTGTGCATGTGAAACAAAGAAAAAATAGTTTAGTTCATCAAAAAGGTGTCTTTCCATTTATAGGGGCATATCTCTTTAAATGAGAAATTCAAAGCATAAAATTCCTTGTGAAGTGCACAATCAACAAAGGCATTTTTTCACTTCAAATAAGCAACATATTCCATTGATAGGAACATGCTAATATGAAGAGAAATTTGTTATAAGACAAAGTTTGAAATTGTTATTAAAAGGTGCATGCCTGATCAAGCGGGATAGGTGTTTCAAATCATCAAAAACTTTACCCATTTATAGGCACACACCTCAATACAGAGTATGCACCTCAATACAGAGTGTTGCTTTCAAATTTGAAATGAAAAATTGCTTGTATATGTTGATGTTGGAATAAGAGTAAAGGAGAAAAAATGTCAAAAGCTGAAAATACAATGCATAGGTGCATGCCTCTTATTGGTAACTAAGTAATTTTTAAAAGGAAAACATGTCTAGTGTAAACAATCTTGAAGATACCTTCCACCCATTAAATTTTTGTTAAAATAGGCAAGCCCATAAAATATTAAAATAACCTTCCTCTATTACTAACCTGGAGTAGGGATTTGGAGTAGGGATTTGAAGCATGCACAACCACCCTCCGCTTCTTGGGATTTGAAGGCCTCTATAACACAAATAACACTTGTTCAACATACCTAAAAGCAAAACAATATAGGAAAAACACTCATAGTAGAACTTACATTGACAATACGTGGAGAATTATTTAAAATTGCTTATAAGGTTCAACATTTAATGCTTATTTTTGAAAATTCTGAGATAAAAAACAAATTCTAGCTATGATATTTTTTCACTCTATTATAGTTCTGCACTTGAGGCATGCTCATTGAAACCAAAAAACATTCATCTTGATTGTGATTTGTTTTCTTGTCTTGAATCTGTCAAAACATGTTACAATTTTTAACATCAAAATTTTTTGGGCATGGAAAGGGCATGGATTTTTATTTCTTAAAGAGTGTGCAATACCAAAACTAAGAGAAGCAATACATACTTTTTATTTTGGTTGGCAAGAAAGCTTCTATTAAATTTCAAGAGGTTGCAGTGAAAAACCTAAATCATAAGCAAAAGGTACCTCTGATCAGGGGATACTTTGTTCTCACATATACTCATAATTGCACCGCAGGCTCTAATTTAGAGCTACAAACTTTTTGAAGCAGGAGAGAAAAGATCCTCACAAAATAAAGGGAAATTAACTGAACTAGCAATAAAAATTGGAACACATCAGCAAACAGTGCACCTGAAAATAGATGCTAGAGCATAGTATACCTTGCATTGACATCTATTGTTTTTGAGTTTCATTTCTAGATGTTGGCTTGCAGGGGTAGTCACATTCTAAAAGTTGTTCAACAAGAAACTAAAAATTTTTAGTGTTTATCTGACCTGCAATAAACAACCTACCAAATCAACAAAATTGATTGTGAAAATAAAAAAGCTAGTGTCCATTATCTAGCGACCATTTGAACATCTTTCTGTAATTATTTGGTATTTTGTCAGTTACCACGAGCTCCCATTGGCATCAATTTCTATTCAATCAGTCCCTAGTTGGGGTGTTAAAAATATTTTCTGATGTATATTTGATATTCCAAGTGAAGGACATTATTGTTGTTTATTACATACTATCTTTAGTTTTACAATATATCTGAATATGACATGTCCTACTTGTAGAAAATTGATTAACATGGAATTGGCTTTCACTAAATGATAGTTAAAATTTAATAATTTTTCTTTATGCACAAAAGTTTAAAAACTATGTTTCTTAGTTCGAACCCATTTTTGGGAGCATAGATAAATTGTCCCAATTCCTAATTATTGTCCTCAAGAATAACCAATCTTGGTTTGATTCCTTTCTCTTCATAGTATGGCTTATGATTTTTCATTTTCTTATCCTGAACCAACTCATGCCCATAATCATTGTCTACCCTTAGAGCTACAAGAGATTACTTCATCTTGTTTTTCTATGAATGGTTATACTTCCTTACTTACATGAAGTTTCCATTGACTCTCATTTTGATTATCTGATTCATCAAAGGCTAGAGAGTGTTGATCAAATATGGTCCAATTAAGATTAGGAGAGACATTCCCCTCCTATTAAATTTTTTAGTACCTTTCATGCATTCAAAATGTATGCTATATAATATATTTTCTTTCAGGGAAATATCCCAATAGTTTTTTATGTTTTACATCAAAATTTTGTACTTGATGTTTAATATTTGCTTGTTTTTAAACAAAATGTCAAAATACAATTTCATCCCAAATAGTGATGATCTAGATGCATGATTCTGCACCACAATATTTGTAAATAGTAGTGAATTGATTTTAAATGATTATATTTTCTACATGTAGTGTTGTAATGACTAAGGGTCTATCTAATGCTAAAAGGGAGAAACATATATTGGCTCTTTTTTAGGACACTGGAAGCTACCTGCTTCTTGCTTGTGGTTTTGTATACGTTATTGGTGTTTGCATTCAATTCTTACTTATGCGAATTTGTATTGAGAGTTAAGCTATTGCTACGATGTAAGTATATTATACTATTGCTTACAACTTCATTGCGATTTTGAATGTGACAAGGACTACTGTACTGTGGGTCTTTTGCAATCCAAAATTAGACACTTTCACTTCTCCATTTTGGTGGGCATTCAAAATAAGGTCTTTAGGAAGGTTTTAGAGTATGTTTATTAAAGTGAAAATTATGGCCATTTTAATAATGAGCACATTTTGACATGTTATATATATATATATAATTATTACTAGAAATTGCACCTTGGTGTGCAATAGGTACATTGAAGAGGTATGAAAGGTCAATTAGAGAAAAAATTGGTGTATTTTTTCAGACATATGTGTAGTACATGAGGTCAATTGGTAGGTCATTTAGCAAATTATGTTTATGTAAAAAGGTCTCAATTACCACTCACTCAATAAATATATATTTTAAATATAAATTTTCATTAGACAAAATTATATATTTGTAATAGTAAATTTATTACAGGAGGTCAATTTCTTTTTCTCTATCCACCTCCATGTATCTTATCTATATCTCTCTCTCTCCATTTTATGTCTGAGTAAGGGTTCAATTAGGGTTAGGTTTTATTTTTAACCTTGGGGTTAGGGTTATAGTTGGGGTTCAAATAGGAGTACAATTAAAGCTACAACTCAATTAGGATTATGATCCAACTATGGTTTCAACTCAATTAGGGTTATGATACAATTAGGGTTAGGGATCAATTAGCACTTTAGTTAGGGTTTAATTAGGGTTAGGTATATATTTCAATTAGGTTTACTATTAGGGTTAGGGTTAGGGTTAGGGTACAATTTGGGTTAGGGATAGGGTTAGGGTTAGGGTTGAACTAGGTTTAGGATTAAACTAGGGTTAAGGTTACAATTCAATTAGGGTTACTACTCACTTAAGGTTACAATTAGGGTTAATTAGGTTTTGGGTTATTGTTCTATGATTAAGCTTGTGCTTCGGGTTACAATTGGGTTTCATATAAGGTTATGATCAAAATTATTATGATTGGGGTGAAATTAGGGGTTAATTAATATTAGGGATATGTTACATTTAGGGTTTAATTAAGATTGAATTATGGTTATGACTAGGATTCAATTATTCTTATCATGTTTAGGATTAGAAAATGGTTAATGTTCAATTAGATTTTATTATGATAAATGTTAGGATTCAATTAGGGTTAGGGTTCAAATAGGATTAGACATGAATTAAAATCACAATTAGAATTTGAGTTCAATTAGGGTTAGAGATAGGATTAGATTTAGGGTTCCATTAGGGTTAGCATTCAATAAAGGTTTAATTAGGGTTAGAGTGCAATTTGGGTTAGGATTTAATTAGGGTTATCATATTACATTAGCATTCTACAATTAGGGTTAGAATTAGGATAAAGATTAGGGTTAAAGTTCAATTAGGGTTATGTTTAGGGTTACGTTTAAATAATCTTAAGATTAAAATTCAATTAGGGTAGGGTTTAATTAGGGTTCTAGGATAAATCTTGGGGTTAGCATTAGGATTAAAGTTAATTAGGTTTAGGGTTCTAAAATAAATCTCAGGGTTAGCATTAGGGTTAAGGGTCAATTAGGGTTTGGGTTATGGTTATGGTTTAGTTAGGGTTAGGGTTCAAATAGGATTATACTTAGGGTTTAAGCAAGGTTAGGTATATAGTTCAATTAGGTTTACTATTAGGGTTAGGGTACAATTTGGGCTAGGGGTAGGGTTAGGGTTAGGGTTGAATTATGATTAATTAATTAGGGTTAAGGTTACAATTCAATTAGGGTTACTGCTCACTTAAGGTTACAATTAGTGTTAGATTTAGAGTTTCTACAATTAGGGTTAGGGTTTTGTTAGGGTTAGGGTTAGGATATAACTAAGGTCCAATTTGGATTAGGGCTTAATAGTAATTCCAACCCAATCCTTAACACTAACCAAAGCCTTATTCCTAACCTGAAACCTATTATAATTATAATCCAAACCCTAAGCCTAACCATAATTCCACCCCTAACCCTAACATAATTCTCACACTAAAATGAAAATTATGGTCAAGATTTTAATAATGAGCACATTTATTTAGTTATTTATTTAGTCATTTTTATTTGTTTGATATTAGTCATTTATTTAGTCATTTTTATTTGTTTGATATTAGTAATTTATTTAGTCATTTTTATTTTTCTTATATTAGTCATTTTTATTTGTCTGATATTAGTCATTCATTTAGTCATTTAGTTGTGATTTTACCCAATGACCAAATTAGTCACTTATAAATGACCAAATTAGGCATTTATTTTCCAAATACTACTAGTGTTAGTTATGTGACTAAAATTTTTAGTCATGTGACTAAAATTTTTGGTCACGTAGTCATTTATTTGCCAAATTCTACTAGTGGAAGCATAGAGTGAATTCTTCATTTGTGGAGTGGTGTAGACCCAAAAATTGATGCATTGTTACATTGAACTGGCAAATTTGACACAGTCAAATTTCCACATGAAATTTCCACTCACCTAATCTTTCTGAACCAAATCATCTTGCAAAAATGTCTTCCATATCAACTCCAAAACTTGTTAGAGCTGATAAAAATGATTCACAACAATGTTGACATCAATGATAACAATACACTATGTTGCTATGTACCTTCCATGCTCATGTTTCCAAACAACATCATCAATGAAAAAATTCCTCAACCTTCCAACACACTCCTTCCCTCTCTTAATCTTTATCTCTATCTCTATATATATTCCCCTCTCCCTCTTATTTGTCTCCTTATCTCACCCTCTCCCTTTATCTTTTTCTCTCTCATTATATCTTTAGATGTCTCTTAGCCTCTCTATATATCCTTATTTCCCTCCCTCTCTCCTCTTAATTTCTTTGCATTTCTCCCTCTCCCTTTATCTCTCTCCTTCTATCTCTATATCTCTCCCTTTATTTATCCCCTCTCATTCTCTTTATTTTTAAATCTCCCCTTGTCCATATATCGAGCTTTATATATCTCTCATTATTTATGTATATCTCTCCCTCTCCCTCTTTATATCTCTCTCTCCATCTCCCTCTATTTCTTTATCTCTCTCCCTATCCCTTTATCTATCACTCTCCCTCCCCCCTCTCTCCATGTCTCTCCCCTCTCTCCTAAATACTTTTCCCTCTTTGTTTTCCTCTCTTCCTCTTTATCTCTCTATCTCTCTTTATATTTCTCTTCCTCTCCCTCTCCATCTGTATTTTCTCTAGATCATAATTTATTTATGCTTTTATCCATCTCCATTTCATGCACATTCTCTCCCACTCTCTTAATCTCCATATCTATCTCTATATATATCATTATCAACTTCTATTTCTCTATCCTCCTCTCTCCCCTCCCTCTCTCCTTCCCTCCCTCCCTCCATCCATTTATCTCCTTCTATCTCTCTCTATCTCACTCTCCCCTCTATCTATCTATGTATTTGACATTGAGTGATCCCACAATACTGGTTTACAATATTTGGCCAAACTGGACATTGAACTAATTTTTTCTAACTAAATTTTCACTTTCGGGCACCTATAGCGGCTAAACCATGAGGAATTTGAAGATGATGCAAACTAGTGATTTGTAGAATGTTTTCTGTAGATTCTATATATATATATATTTTAAAAATTTGGAATCATATTGCACTTCTTTTTCCATCTACTTCAAAAACTATTTTTTTTTAGTAAACACCATTTTTAAGGAGTGACGCTCACCGTATAACACAAATTTTTTTCCATGAAGGATAATTTTTTTGTTTTTGAATTTAGATTTCTAACTAAGATATCTAGTGCTTCCAATTGGTTTCATAGTGTATTATTGAATTATTTTTCCTTAATCAAGTTTTGAAGTCAAACCAATTACAATTCAGATATAGGTGGACCGTATAACATATTTTTTTTTTTGTATGCATCAAAATTCAATTTTTTTTTGTTGGATCAAGGACTTCAATATCTAGTGCACTAATATTTTTCAATTTTTTTTTATAATCTTCTATTTTTCCACATGTGCATAACATAGAGCTTGATTTTTGGTGAAAAACCTACATTCACAAGAAATAAAAAATAAATATAATAATAAAATTAAATTTATTTAAAATTATACCTTTTGGGAAGCTTATAATAAGGACTGCATACTTACAAAAAATAAATAAATTAATTAATTCATTTGATCCTCCAAAAGGTAAATCAAAAGTGGTTTTTATCAACATTTTGATAGGTGTAAAGGAGACCCCATTATATGTATGGTTTAAAACTAGCGGGGTTCTATCCAAAGTGGTTTGATCTAAGGTAGTTTGATCAAACCCTCTTCAATTGGAATGCTTTAAATGAAAATTTTTAAGGGTTAAATCATTATATTTTCTAATATTATGTGATTTCAACAAAAATCAAAATCTCCCAAAAATTGTAAACCATCTTTGTGGGATCACCTATGTCTCCATATCTCTCTCATCTTTATTTTTCTCTCTCTATCTTCATCTATGATGTGAGGTAAATTCAAACAACCCTCAACTGTACCGTTTGATGCAAGGGAAATTCAAACCCACATTATTACACTCACAACTTCATACATGCAACTCAAAAAATGCTTGAATATGAATCAAAATCTGTAATAAGTTACTTAAGTTTTGCATTCATTTCAAGCTCTCCAACACTAATAATGACAAGGAATTGAAAACAACAAGTTGATTTCTTCTATTACATTCTCCAAGAGCTAGTAACAATAGTCTATTGAACCAAATAATGCAAAAAAATCATCTGCATGCATATTAATTATCCTTAAGATTAAAGAATCTATCACAAGAAATTTCTAATCCATTAAAAGAACAAAAACGTCTCCAAAATCCTTCTATTTCTCTCCTAGATGTCCTCATTGTCTTCATAGGCCATTTTCCCACTTGTTTTCAATCCTTCTCTCTTGGGTATTGGATTTTCTCCTCTAACAAAAAACAATAACTCTCCTTAGCACCCCTTGAGTGTGGCCTCTTTTTCCTCATTCAATTTTGGCTAGCATTAAAATAATTTTTTCAAATTTTTAATAATTACAATCTCCTTCCACAACAAAGATTCCTCCACTTCCTAATCTTTACCAAATTTTGAATGAAATGAGGAGTTACACAAGGTAGGAATGACCTCCACCAGTTAGGTTTTGGGATTTGTGTAACTCCCACAATTTAATTAAATAAAAAATTCAACACCTTCCCATTCAAATTTCAATTAAATTTAAATTCAATTTATTTGAATCCAATTTCAAGGAGTTGGGAGAACAATTAAAATAAAAGATAATCATACCTAGAAAACACAACCAAAAATCAAAAGAACAAAAATAAACATTTTCTAGTGTGCAAGATTACCCATGCACTTGAATGTTCCTACATCAAACAACATAGGTAAGAGAAATGTTTCATGAGTCATAACTCATGAAAATTTGAAGATCTTGTGTTTTTTCCTCATCCACCTCTCTTCCTTATCTACTTGTTTCTTTTTCTTCACCCTACTCTAAAATTTCCTCTCTTCTTTAATATTCTCTCTTTATTCTTCTCATAAATTTCATCTTGTTAAAACTTAAATTATTTCATGACTCATCTTCACATTCTAGCTCATCATCATCAACACTTGCATAAAAAATAACACCATCAATATCATAGAAATCAATGAATTTTATCTTACCTTCCTCGCCTATTTTATTTTCACTCTTTTCTTCATGTATGTTAACAAATTAACTCATACCTTACTATTCTATAGCATGCAACCTCTTACTTTTGCACCTAGCTATCTCTCCCTTTTAACTTTCTTCCAGCATTTATTCAAAATACAAGTCAAATTTAATATCCACATCAATAAAATTTGAAAAATTATCAATTAAGTTTGTCTTCTTCCCTTTCTCTACTACTGCAACATCACTTTTTGTATTCTCATATCCATTCAATGTTAACCATTTTATTTTCATGTGAGTGAATTTAATTTTGATCATCAAATAATTTTGAAAAGTTAAAATTTACATCATTCTATCAATGTTATCCACTCCTTTTCAATTTCTACAACTTGTGTAATCTCTTGTTTCACTAATTTTCCCTAACCTTGATTGTCTACTACAATATTTTCTTTTCTTCTTCTTTAGTACCATATGCATGACATTCTACTGCATCTTCTTCTACAATTTCATCTACTTCTCTTGCATATAAATCATCTTTAACACAAGAAAACAATACCTCTTTTGTTGTTGTTGCATCCTTATTTTTACCATATTCTTTATCTTTACCAATCCTACAAACAAGACATCTTTAGATAAAAAAATATTTAGAATTACCTTTAAATTTATGGCCCATGGTGACCATTTTTCTTCTCTTCTTCCTTTCTTTCAACTACAACTATATGGGTTGCTCTCACATATCTTTCTCCCCATGGCCATTCCATCTTAGGGATAAAACACTGCACTTTATCATTCTTCTTTTTGTTTTCCTCTTTGCCAAACCTTTGCTTTTCCTCTTTCTCTTCATTGTCCTCTTTCAAGAGGATTTTCTTCTTTTCACTATTCCTTTTACCAATTTCATGCTTTCTTTTAGCCTCTTCAAGTTCTCTTCTCTACTCCATCTCTATCACATCCAATCTATCCTCAATCTTCTTTAACTCTCCAATAAGCCATTTTTTATACCTCTTTTCTTTCCATTCTTCCATATTAAAATACTCACTTGATCATTCTCATGATTCATCTTGTCTTCTCCTTCAAAGACATTTTCATAGAATCACAAGCCCGTTTGTAGCTACAAGTCCTCCTTGCAATAATCTCTCTCACTTTAGGGTATCAAACCTCTACATTCACAGGTCTTCCTTGCAATAAGGTCACTCTTTCTTATCCTCTACTGAATAGAAATTTTCTAGAGGAAACACCTCTCTATGTGCACCTTCTACCCAACCTTAACCTTTGAAAGAGGGATGAGGTAAAAAAACTAAAAACAATAAAACTATTCACCTAATGTCATGCAAAAATCTCAAATCTAAGCTTTGATACCATATAAGAATTAGGATATCATGGAGATAAAAGAAAAGCACAAATTAAAAATGCAACAATTGTATTCATATTACCCAAATTACAATTAGTACAAAGCCTTGCATATATAGGAAATGATGATGCAATCCACCTATGAGGTGAATTGACAAGTGACCCATGAAGTGGCACAAAAGATTAGACAAGTGGCTTATAGGTGTCAACCTTAGGAACACTTGAAGTGTGGAAAACAACAACCTCTATGACCAAGTCATCAACCTTGTGTGTCAAGTGTTGAGTGACCTTTGAGGTGAGATGGAAAGACTTCCAACGTGTGTGCATAGGTTAACCAAATAAATTGGTAATCTCTCAAGGTTTAAATGTTGCACATTTCGTTAGACAAGATGTTGTCTAACCTCAAAAACCTAAGTACACTTAATTATAGTGAATAGATTAATTATTCACGCTAACACACACAACTTAGAGGACTTGAGGATCCTTAACTAAACAATTCATTATTCACAAGAGGGTTGCATTAAATTATCAACTAGGGAGTCATAAAACTTTGGATAGTGCTTCCAAAGGATATGCATTCACATATTATTGAACATCCTACTTCAATGGAGTATACGCGATTTAACATATGTAAATACAATAAAATCTTGAAATCAATATAAACTACTAATTCACAAAATAAAGTAAAAGAAAATAAATTATGACCTTATGTTGTGGGTATCTAATGCTTAAGATGGTAACTGTTAACCGTTTAAACTACACTATCCTAACTTAACCAATCCTCTAGAGTATGACACAAAAAATTACTCTACATAATATAATTAATTAATTGTAACACATCCATTCATAAACATATATCTAGAAACTACCAATTGAATTCATAATGCATCTAATCTAATAACTAAAATTAAAGTGGTTCAGTAGTACCCCAAGTGGTCCTTGCTTGAGTTGCTTCTTCCACTAGATTTTTTAAACACTCACTTACTTAGTAAATCATAATATCAAATCTACTCTCGTTTATTACATTATAGAACACATAATTATTACATAAAAGCTAACATGAAATTTGTTGAAGATCTTTGTTCAATAGCACATATTCTATATTCTCATAATACTGAGTTGATATAACTAGTGCTGCCATTACTAACTAGATTAGATCCTCCTTGATAGAAGATCCTACTATATAGGGTCTATGAGGAGTTTCATTATTCATGGACTGAAAATAGACTTATAAAATAAATATCATCTATTCCTCAAGGATAGTAAGATGAAATAGAACTTTGAAACAAAAATAGTAATAACTATTTCAAATAGGAGTAGACAAATCAAACATGGATTACATATTCTACAAACATAACCTCTCATAACAAAAACATGCTTTCTCATGTAATTTATTCTTATTGAAATTAGACTCCTTCTTCTCCTAGTTGTCTTATTTGAAAGCAAGAGTAATATTAACTAGGTGATCCACAAATTGATCAATAAATTATCACCTCCATCTTCATTTGAAAGTGCCATGCCTTAGTCAATTGACTTCTTCTCTACAACAATCTGTAGTGCTTATGTTGCAGGATGATAAGCTTGTTGTTGCAGGGTTGACAGTCCTCGTCGCAAATGTTACTCTTATTTCCTAAGGAATTCTCACTATCAACAATCATAAATTTAAAATAAAATATTATTAAACTTCATAGACATTCATGAATTAATACACACACATATCAACATCACATGCTTCTATTTCCAAATGCTTAAAACTTCTTAAAAGTATATAAAAGGAATAAAATATTTTGGTAATGTCTTGAAGCTTAGCAAAAAGAAATGATATAAGTATAAAAAATTAAAGGAAAACTAGTCAATTATCAAGGCCAATATATGGAATTGAATTTTGAAGACCAATCCCTTCAAGAGTATAGATTTGCACAATAAGATGGTTCACATATTCTTGACCATTGTCAATGCATAAAATATTGATATAATTTATAGTATTGTTCTTAGTATGAGCCTTCAATTCTTGAAATTTGTCAATGACTTCATTCTTTTGGTGAAGAAATTAGACCCAAATGTATTTGGATTAGCTATCAATGAAATTGAGAACATAGAGAGCCTTACTGAAAGACAAAGTTGGAATGGACTTGCTAGATCATTGTGGACCTACTAAAGGACTTTTCAAGCCCTCTAAGAATTCCCTTTATCAAACTTATCTTTTGGATGTTTACCCTACCCTATACATGCACCATTTGAAAAGTTGATTCGAGGGAGTCCTATAAGCTAAGCTAATAAAGATAGTAATAGTTGAGATGGCCAAACTACTCATTCCATATCTAACTTAGCAAATTTGAATTAGTGAGTAGTGATATAGAAGGAAATTGTGGCACAAAGTGGGAGAATGCATATAAATGAGAATCATAATCAACTTTTCCCACTAAAACCAAGGCATCATCCTCAAGATCTTTGATCAAAACTATACCAGGAGAAAACTCAACTTTCTTACCATTCCCAAGATGAGTGATTTGGTAGACAAAAATAATGTTGGCATACAAGTTAGGAACAAAAAGAACATTCTCAAATGATCTATCATCCATGTCAACCACACCTTAAATTCCTACAACTTCATCTTGAGTATCATCACCTATAAGAATTTGTGGCACTATAAAAGGTTGCAACATTTGAAGAAAACAATTCTCTATTGAATTCCATGTGATGTATATCACCTAAGTCAAGTTTCCACTATTGTGAATATTTTGTGTCTACAAAAAGTGTCCACCCTTTCCCTTTCCTTAATTTTGAAGAAGTGGAAGGATATGATTCTTTTGTGTAGGAATATGGAAAATTGATGTTATTTTTCTTGATAATATTTGTCAACTCATCAATTTTGTTATTATGGAAAAAGTTCTCTTCATGCCCAACTTCTTGCAGTATGAACAAATTGGTCTCTCCTTCTATGAATTCCCCTTCTTGGAAGAGGATGAAAAGTCTCCTTATCTAGAGAAGAATATTGTGCTCTATATTTTCATGGCTTGTTCTTTGTTTTTTTTTTTTGTTACTAGATCCTATCTTGTGACTTGCCACGAAATCTTCTAACTTAGATGAATTGAGAATACCCATAGAGATCAACTTAGTTTGTTCAAGAATCATAATGTATGTGAATGAATCAAATTATGTAGTATAGTAATTTCCCATAGTCAAATTATGAGTATATAAACTCAAAGAAACAAGAGTTACATATTTTGAAGGAATCTTTCCTAACAAATTGAAGACCAAATGTGCATCCTTCTTAATGCCACAATTTTTATGTTCTACTCTCAATTCATTAGCCTTAGTTAAATAGCCTTGAATATTGTCAATTTTTGGATCTAGATTAGTGAGATCATTATCAATTTGGTACCCACTAATCTCATTAGTTCGACCATATAGTTGAGAAATTTTATCCTAAATCTCTTTGTGTTTTACACAACATTATGAAAGATAAAGTCAAAAGAAACAAATGTTAAGTCTAGTTAGGTTCTAGGAGGGAATAATTATATAAAGTGTTAGTTTTCACTAGATATTATCTTATCTTTTGACATTTAATGCTTGTTTCCTAAGTCATTTAATATTTTTTGAGGTAATTGTCTCATTGTACATGATTAAGACACATGTCAAGATCTTGTCTAGTCCGATCTCAAAACTTACTTTTATAAGAAACACATCATATGTACATTGCTATAGTCAATCTGACAATCTTGCATCCATAATCATAACATGATATTTTTTCCATTTCTCTCTTGTGGAAGCTATTGTTATCTTGCAAGTGATCTTGGGGTGTTGAGGAGTTCACTATTAACTCCTACACCCCATATTGTATTCATCCAATAGAATGCATATGCTAGCCTTGAAATATATCCCTTTAAAAACTAAATCTTTAGTTGTGTATATGTTATATTCTTTCTAAGTAGAAGGTGACTTTACTTTGGATCACAACAATATCAACTTGCATATTGACTAGTCAACCAAATCATTTTATATTACATTGAAATTTAAAAAGAGACAAATATATTGACATTTCTCTTAAAATATTGCATTGTTTTCTCATTATTTCAAATAGGTAGCTGATCATATCCTATAGATCTATAATGGTTCTCATCGCAAAGATGAAAATATACTTAATCTTCTCTTATTATAACTATTCCAATTTAAGACTATTTTTAACTACGTAATGTTTAGTCACCATCAACAAACAATAATTATTCATTTTAATTAACCATTTAGTGAATAAAAATTGCATGCCAAATTTACTTTAGTATGGTAAATATATTAGAAATTATGTTAATTTAAGTTATATTTTATTATAGATTCAAATAATTCCCTTTAAAACACAATTTGTTAGTTGTCAACTTATTATTACCAAACAATATTTACATTTTATTGCAATGTTAGGGACTAGTAAATATGTGACATATTTATGCTTGATTTTTAGTTTTTAAATAAAAAGGTTTTGGTTTACTATGATTGATTGCAAATACTGTAAAATGAATTATTAGTGGATTGAACTTTTAAAAGGTCATAATTGAAACAAGAAAAAAGGATCATGTGTCAAAAAAGTATAAACATGTTAAAATAAATTATTGAAAGATGAATAGAAGCCAAGGAGAGGGGACCACAGGAATTCATGATATCCAATCTAGCAATAAAAAAATATCATTTAGAGTGAATGGGATAGGTTTTAGAAAACTATGTAATAGAATCACAAAAACCTAGTAGGAGAAGATAAATGATATTGAAATGAGGTAAATGTAATGTAAAAGCACGTCTAGATTGATTACCATTGTTATGAAACTGTTGATTATTTTGATTCATAGGATTTTTCTCATTTTTCTTTTTAGAACAAGTATTTTGCCAATGACCATCCTTATTGCAATAAGTGCAATGTGGTCTCTTAGAAGAGTTAAACTCTCTAGGATCATTGCCATTATTATAATGAGGTTTAAAATTTTGCTTATGATTAGATAAGAAAGCATATTCATTAGACTTAAGAGTGCCAAACTGAATTAACTTAGCCTCTTCTTGTCTTAATAAATCATGAAAAATATCATAAGTTAATTGAGTAGCTAAAGAAGGAATAGCCAATTGAGCATGAATATTAGTAATGAATTGCTGAAATTGTCTAGGAAGACACTTTTTAAGAATAAGATGAATTAATCTAAGATTATCTAATTTAACTCCTAAACCATCCAATTGACTATTTAAAGCATCAAATTTCAATAAAAATTCATCCATAGATTTAAAATCACAATACCTCAAATCTTCAAGTTGATCTTGAATTTGAATTTTTCTTGATTCATTTGTACTATCATAAATTGTTTTGAGTTTGTCCCATGCTTCATAGGCAGTTGTGCATGTCCCAATATGAACATAAAGTTCGGGTGACATGGAGATACCTATGAGGCCAAGGGCTTCCTCATTTTTGAGATTCCATTTTTGATTTCATCTTTGGATGCAGATGAACCTGGTTTAGATTTAGGATCTGTAGCTACATCTAAAAGATGTTTAAACCGAAAAATAAAGCATATATGAGTTTTCCAAGAATGATAGTTAGAAGAATTTAATTTAATTTCAGGAATTAAAGTTGACATGATTGCCAAAAATAAAAAATCACAACTTTATGAGAAAAATAATAAGTATTGTAAATATTTGCTTACAAAAAAAAATACCACTTTTGATTAAAAACAATCTCCTTTTAGTTAGAGAAAAAATAAATATCTTATATTTGTAAAATAATCAATCTAAAAAGATATATAATTAAATAATATCAATATAAATTGGATTTAAAAAAAATAAAATTAATTGATTTAAATATAAAATTAAATTAAGAATATAAATTATGAAAAATTACTAAAGTTATATAATATTAATTTAAAACTAATAAATAAAACTACATTAAAGTTTTAAAGTTATAAACTAATAAATATGAAATGAAAGATTTAAAAGATTAAACTTTTTTTTAAAACCTTAAAAATAGGAAGATTCTTTAAAAAGAGGAAAAACACATTTTTCAGAAAAAGAAACTTTTACCTCCTACGTGGGAGGGAAAGATTTTTCATTTAAAATGAAACCTTTTTTTTTTTAAACAAAAGAGATTTTACCTCTTTTCCCTCTGCTTTTTTGAAAGGAAATAGAAAAGAGGCAAGTAAGAGGTGAAGTGTGAGGAGCAGCAACAGCTAGGGTTTTTGAAAGACGAAGCAGCAGACCAGAGGGGATATTTTAGCAGCTTTTTCAAGGGTCGAGATTACAACAAAAAGCCATGGTTCAAGCAGCAGAGGGGCAAGGGCTAGCAAAAGTTTTTTTATTTGAATTTATTATTTACTGTATGCATAAAAATTTGGGTTTTAGATATTTATTTATTATTTAAAAAAAAACTTCTGTAAGAAGGTGTCAAGTTTGAAAAAGAAAGATTTATTTGATTTATTTGAAAAGATCTCTAAACTAGGGTTAGAGCTTAAAAAAATATATTTTTTTTTACAGAAATTCGAACATGCAAAGATGCAAATATGCAGAATATAGAGATTTAGTTTTTTTTGGAGATTTGCAAAAAGCAGATTAGCCTTTTTTTTTACAGAAATTTGAACATGCACATTATAACATAGAGAAATAAAAGATTTTTTTTTTTAAAAGACTGAACTATAATCCTTTATTTGAGGGTTTCTAAAAAACTGCAAAAAAAATCAACATGCATGCAAATTATAATGGACTTTTTTACAGATCTAATATACAGATTTGCAAAAAAAAAAAAGCAGATTAGCTTTTGTTTCCTAAAAATAATTTATGAACTAGAGTTAGAGCACCTAAAAACATTTGATTTTTTACAAAAATTTGAACATGCAAAAAAAATGGATTTTTAAATTTTTATG
Organism: Sequoia sempervirens; assembly: GCA_007258455.2. Classification (NCBI taxonomy): domain Eukaryota; kingdom Viridiplantae; phylum Streptophyta; class Pinopsida; order Cupressales; family Cupressaceae; genus Sequoia; species Sequoia sempervirens. Next base: position 409,652,841 of record VDFB02281492.1, on the reverse strand, counting down.
CAAAAATAAATAAATAAAGCATGCAAGCAAAATATATTGGACAAATTTGAAATTTGAAAAACTTAGAAATATTTAGATAAGAAATCCTGCACAAGGGTTAGAAAAATATATCAAACAAAAAAACAAGATTAGACTTTTGGCTCTTCTCTTTTTCTCTTTGAGTGCCTCCAATGGTGTGCTGAAAAATCTGGTAAACCTTCAACAATGTAGCTCACAAAATATTAGTAATACCAAGCTCTGATACCATGAAAAGAAATAGAAAAGAGCAATGGAAAGTACTAATAAAGAGCAATTGTTTGAAGGAAATAGATTACCAAATAAATTGAAGTAGCCAAACCAAGCACTACTAAAGCAAGAGAGACACAAGAATTTGTTAAAGGGAAAAAACAAGAAAAAACCCTAATATTATGAATGGAGGCAAAATGCCTAAAGAATAATACAAAGAGAGAGAGCTTCAGCCTTAGCTTGCTTGCATGAGTCTTGAAGAATGAGAGGAGAATCACCTCAATAAGTAGAGGTGAGAAAGAGGAGTTAGAATGTAACTCCCAACTCAATGAATGCCACCATTCATCTATGTGTGTGCAAAGTGTCACCTCTTAAGGAGGTGGTTACAAATATTCCTTAATAAAGGAATTAAAAAATAAGCCATCCTCACACATGTGTGAGATGACAAAAAAAGACAAAAGACTTGTAGGGATTCCTTTGGAATATTCCTACAAGTTAATAAATAATTACAATTAAAGAATAACCTTTACCAAGTAAAGATTAATCTTCTAACAGGAAGGCCTAAAGGTCCTAAGAGGGGTGGGTCGGGTGAATGAGAATCAGGTTAAGCAATGTAATATGAAACCCTAGAATAAAAATGAATCTTTGAAATCATAGTAATAAGGAATAAAAACACTAACAAGAGTTGAAAATGAGAATGCAAGAAAAATTATAGGTCTAAAGCTCTAAAAATAAATGAAGATATAGCCCTAATGTCAAACCTTACGAAATATAAAATTCAAGGGTTCACAAAAAATGTAAAGGATAATAACAATTTTCTTGATGTTAATCTAGGCTAATCTAATCAAACATATATGTAAGTATAAATCAACACAAACTAGTCATTTTCAATCATGGGAATGATAATTAAAGAATTAATGTTATTTTTGGAACAATATTTGTAAGGGATTAGGGTACTTATCTCTATGAATGACAAAGAAGAATAACTCTAGAAATGTGTAAGAGTTAGCAATTAACAATTTGAACTTTAAAAATTTGGTGGTCAATTTTATGGAGTGTAGAATTGATAGGAATTCATGAAATAGATTTAGGACAATGAAAATATAATATAAATGTGGAGGATGCATGTCCAAACATGGGGTTAGGGATGCAGTACAATAATGTCAAATATATGAAAATATATGTAGGTATGAATAAGATAAAGATAAATACATAAAAATGTGTAATGAATGAAAATTAGTAGAATGAATCCAAATATCTACCTTTCATTTTGTTGGCATTTTTTTTTTGCCGATATTGTTTTGTTATCATGGAATCTAGCAACACTCATTCCACGGATAACCCCCTACGAAACTTGTCTGTTTTCTAGGATTTGTGAAGTTCAAGTACGAATAATGAAGTGATTTTCAAGCCACCTCGAAATGTGTTCCAAAGTCTTGAATAGTCAATTTGAGCATTCCCCCATGTTCACCTCATGAAGACCTTCGAAATGAGTCCCTTCGTGAAGTCTCACTGTTCGTACTTAGTGAATTGCGAAAAATGCAGTGGCACTAAAAAAGTGCACTCCTGCTCTGAAGCCAAAATTTGGCTAAGTATGAAAAGCGCGGGGGCACTAAATTTTAGCACCCCTGCATGAAAGTGAATTTCTAAAAAATTTAATAGCACTAAATTTTAGCGCCATTACACTTTTTCCTGACACTTAAACTTTTTTTTGGCCCTGGCACATTTATTCATGAATTTCGCATTTTTCATCAATCATGCCACTTTTCATGCCTAAATTTATTGCTCGACTTGAGCTAGGTTTTCGATTTTCTCTTTTACTTAAAAGTGTCTTAGTTCGCCATGTTCATTGTTTATGTTTTATGTTCTTTCTTTTCTTCTTGCTGGGCGATTTCTCTTCAAACTGCAAATCACATTTTTGACAACTTCGAGTCTTTTCTCCAGCAATCCTTGCGTTTCATCTGGGTAAGTCGTTCCTTTTTATTTTTCTCCTTTCTCCATTCATTTTTATATATTTCTAGGATTTACATATGTGTTTCTTTTTGTTCTCATTCCATGCGTTGATTCTCTCTTTCTCTCTTCAAGTGTTTTTCTTCCCCCGCGCGTAGTCTTCTTCTCCATTCACGTTTTCCTTTCTCATGCCGTTTTCATTCTTCTTCTTCTTAAAGTGTTTGTGTGTCATGCTCATTTTTCTCCATTCGCATTTTTCTATTTCCTCTCATGTGATGGAACCCTCACATTTTGTTTTGAATGCACATTCTTTCTTTCTTCTTCCTAATGTTTCATTTAAAATCTCCTCTTTGTGCGTCATTCTTTAAGTGTGTTTCTCTCCAACATTTTTGTGTTGGCTTCCTTCTTTTTTTCCCTTGCAATCACATTTTAACACAAGCACATTGAAGAGTTCTCTTGTTTTGAAAGAGGGTTTCTTTAGCTCTTGAATGCTTACACAATGGTGATGAGATGAACTTGAATTGTAATTCCATGAAAGAAATACTTTGCCAACCCCGAGCATCGTTTTGATGCACCCCTACATCTGTTTTATCCAAATATGCTAAAGATGCTGAAGCGCTAAAATTTAGCACCATAACATGTTAAAAATGTTAAGTTAAAATCAAACTCTGAAAAATTGCAGAGGCGCTAAAATTTAGCACCCCTACATCAAAAGTGAAATTTCTAGAATATAAGGGCGCTAAATTTTGATGCCCTTACACTTTTTACAATCTTTTCCAGATGAGCTTTGTTCTTCCCATCACCGTTGCTTGTTTCGCACATTCCCATGTTTCCTAATGACTAATTTTTGTTACGACTCAACACCTTGTAGTCTCTTTTCAAAGATCTTCAAGTCAGAGTGATCAAAGTTCCAGTTGTTTTTGATGACTTCCAGTAAACCTCCATCTTCTTCGAAAGAAAAAGGAAAAATGAAGTACAAATATCAAGGTCTCTATCCACTGATCATAGTGTTCTCCAAGGTGGAAGAGATAAAAGACACAAATGTTGGTCATCAGGACTTGGTTGATTTCACAAAGCAAACAGAGACGAAGCCTCTTCCTGATCCAATGAGAGAAACCGTATACATCAACCTTCATTTGGTGGCAATGTTCCCTACAGCCACACATAATATAGATTTTGTTCTTTAGGTGGCGTCTCACTACATCATAGAAAGTAGAAGTGTGATCGATTCTTTCGGGCACGAGATTCTGAGACTCGACCCTGATTTCTTTGACATTTTTTTCAAGGTTCCTCATATGGAGAAATACATTGATATTTCTATATCAAAAGCACAAGAGGTTTTTGACACTGATCCCAATAAAGCTAAACACCTAATAAACACTCAATGGTTAAAGAAGCCTAGATCATCTATTTCTAGATGGCCAAAAGGACTCCTGCGAGGTGATTTCAAGGATGACATCAAAGATATGATCATATTTCTAAGTAGAGTGAAAGGATTGCCGGAATCATCCACTTTTCATGATTGGATGTATGAATACATCAGGATCATAAGAAGACAGAAGGTGCATATTGACTGGGGCAAACAAATCAGTGATGAAATACATGAGCAGTTGATCAATGCTCCTTCTAAATTGAAGTTCTATATGATTTCTTACCTGGTGTACACGGCGGCTGTAATGAGACAATTCCTAGGTCTATCTACAAAATGGAATCAGATGATGCTACTTGTGTATATGTTTTTCTATCAATTGGAGCTGAAGGAAAGTTTTCATCACTTCAGGTGAGTCATAGATGCTTTCTTTGCACCTTTGCTTTTCAATTTTGATCTAGCTCTTGAAAGAAGGAGAGTATCCGATGAGGCGTATAAGGTGGTAAGTAAAGTTGGGTGCCTATTTCTTCAATTCCCAACGTTTACTTACTTGAGAGTAGGATGCTACACTGGTTGTCCCTACATGCTACCACATTATCCTTCGGATAAGTGGGTTCTCATGGAAACATGCAGACAGTTGATGTCAATGCAAAAAGAACGAAGAAGCAACCACAAGTGTGGATTCAAGTTCCCACTGACCATTGGTCGATATACTATCCCTACTGCACAAAAGGATAAGTCTATTTATGCTGAATTGCAGATCATGACAATCAAGACCTACAGGTATAGGTTTGATTTTGATTACCAAGATGTCAGAAAAAGATTGCAAAAGGGTCATCATCACAAGTACCATTTTGAAGACATTTGGGCTGATTGCAAAGATGAAGAAGCCATTCGCAGAATGGACCATTGCAGGTTGACTATTCAACAAATCAAAGACCTTGATATTGCTGACCTACCAAAGGATTTTACAGATCCAAGTGATATCATGATGTTGTCTATGATGAGCAAGAAATTGCTAAAAGGTCGTTGCCTGCAATTCAATGGTCTAGAAAAGAAATTACCAACATAAGAGAGAGGTTGAGGCCAATCCTAGCCAACACTGTAGAATGGTTACATAAACATGGGTATGAAATGAAAAGCTTTAGAACTGACTCAGAAGGAGAGGAATCCAAAGTAGAAGCTCGCCAACAGCAAGAACTCCGCAACAAAAATAAATCAGTGGCTATTCCCACTTCTTCACGAAGAGGTCCTAGGATTAAGTTCACTGTTGGCAAGAAAGATACCCAGTCCATCCCAGAGATAGAAATCATGGAATCTAATCCATCTTGCTCTAAAGGTAAAAGGTCTATTCCAAAGGAGGTAGATTTCGATGAAGAAGAAACTTCAAGTGATCAATCAGCTGAAGATGAAGATTCAGCAAAAGCAGACTCTGATGTAGAAGAGGTTTCTGAAAGCGGACAAGAGTCTGAAGAAGATTCTGAAGAAGGATCTGAAGATGATTTTGAAGGTGAACCAGAATTGGAGAGACAAAAGGGTGATCAATAGGAACTCGAGCATGATCAAGAAAGAACTACTTCTCCTCCTGAGAATGTAGTTGAAGAAATTCCTAGAATTTCATCACCTGTGACTTCTAGTGTTCCTCATACCCCTCCAAATTCAAGAACTCCTCCATCTCTGGTTCCTTCGTCACCTATTCCTACCACATGCATTCTTGCAGTTGAGATATCCATTATCCCTGCAACATCAACCTCGCTTGATTCTCCCTCAGTGACAACCATCCATACGGTTGATATACTGTCAAGCCTTCCATTGTCCATTCCTAGCCTGTCTTCACCAACGTATGATATCACTTCTGAAAATGAATTCAATCATTTCATGAATGAGTCAATGCGTGATCAGCTCAATGTGCCAACTACAGGAGCAATGATGATATAAACTTCTCCTACTATCACGATACCCATGGTAACTTCAGATGTGACAATAACTTCAAAAGTAGCAATGATGGTTGAATTGACAGTGAATCCAGAAGCTCACACTTCTTTTCTTCCCCCTTGGCTAATATCTCAAGTGTCGAAGTGGAAAAAGCAAATGATTTCTCTGGAGGAGCTCGACCTCAAAGAGATAGTCCTTCCAAAGGCTAAAGGGAAGAAAAAGGCAAAGGTATACTCAAGGCTGAACATTGATAAGTCTGGCCACAAGTATGCAAAAATTGGCATATGACGACATGAAGAAGGTGATGTCAATATGGAAGACTACACGGTGACAAAGGTCCAGCTTGGCAAGGTTACCAATGAAAGTGCAAAAGCTGATGCGCAAGTCACTTTGGATATCTTGGCTGGAAGACTAGATAAAGTAGATCAAGCTTGCAATATGTACAAACAAAGGGCAGAGAATTATGCCACTGTTGTAAAGAGACTTGTAGGTTCTCCAAGTAATGCACAACCGCTGACAGTGGTAAGTATTGAAGACCCAGCTATCAAGAAAGCTGAGAAGTTCACCTCCAAAGGTAGAGTGTTGTGTGATTTTGTTGAGAAGATCATTGAACATGGATCTTAGATTATAATGGTTACAGATGAGAAAACTACCTTGTTAGCGAAGCTCACCACAAATATTGATAAAGAAAAAAAGTGTACTTTCCCAGGAGCGCAGAGACATGGAAAAATCCCTATTGTCATGGCCGGAGATGAAACAGGTAAAGCTCAGTAAATTGGTGGAGGTTGGGGTAATTCCTAACAAAGAAAAGTTCATTGAGGTAAGAGAATCCTTGAAACATAGAATTCAAGTAATTCAATCTCTTATAGAAGATCTCCACCAAGTATAGGAAGATGTCGAAGGACATCGTGCTATTCTTGAAAAAGGTATCAAAGAGTTGCCTAGTCAAATTCTTGAGGAAAATCGTATCTTCCTGCCGACCATAGAAATATCTCAGATCTTCAAAGAAGCCATCATGAAATTGATTGATAGTTCAAACTTCTCAGAAGCTTCACTGAACATCATTTGTGATACAAGGCTCACATTGGATAACCTAAAAATGCATTTTGACAGGTGCAAGAAGGTTCACTCATTTGCCATGAGATCGATCACAAGAATTCACACCATTGTAGATTAAACCGTTGGTCCAGATGAGAAAATTATGCAAGAGACTAGGAGGAAATATGAAGACTTCCATGCCCAAGGAAAAGAAACATGAAGCAGCCTCCTATTCTCCAGTGTTAGACATTTCCGGTGCATCCCTTTATGCATCTTGTAAATATTTCTTGACATTTTCGAATGTCTTTTTGTAAATTGTAATTACACCAAGCTCGAAGATGTAATATTTTGAAAACAAATTACACTTTGACTTTGGTCAAAGTTAGGTGAGATCTCCTAAAATCGATCACCTAACTTTCCTTAATTTCCTCAATCAGTTTCCTAATTTTTCTCATCCCTCTTTCTATATAATGTGAGGGATTTACATTGTAAATTTATCCTTTAGTATTTTGCAACGAAGTGCTGCCCTTTTTGAAGCAAATTTGTGAAACTTTTCATTCATGCTTTGTGAATGGAATTTGATCAATAAAGAAGAGGATTGCAAGCCAATCTTTGCATTGGATTTGATACTTTTGTGAATTGATCTCATTGGTGGTAATTAGGTGATGAAATCTGAAGGACTCTAAGTGATTTATGTAAACTTTGTGTTGCATCTATTATTTAGATTTGCATTTGTGTTTTTGTTTATCTTTCAGTTTAATGATCTACAAGACTCTGTGCTTGTAATCGTTCATGCTCTTGCATAATTTTGTTGAGTGATCTACAAGACTTTGTGCTTGTAATTGTTCATGCTCTTTGATACTTTGGTTGGATAATCTACAAGACTTTGCGCTTGTAATTGTTCATGTTGTTCAAGGAATTGCTGCGTCTAAGAAGACTTTCTGCTTCTAACATGACAAACGATACATTTCCATAGATCCAACATTGATAAAGCTACGGAACAACTTTGTGCCTTTGTGAGATTTCCCTTTTACTTTATCTATTTATTGTTAATTACTTCTGGTATCTCTACGCTTTGCTTTGACAAGATAGAGGTATTGGTATTACTGCTAGTTGTTCATTTGAAGTTGTTAAGAATTGTGAACTTCCAACAGTGGAGCATTGTAAATATCTTCTTTGAAAAAAGAGAGAAGGATGAATGTAACACACCCCCCCACTTTGTAGGTTTTGTGTACATTTTGTAATTACTTGTTTGTTTTACTATCGCTCCTATTAGTAGTAAGAAGGGTGGCTCCCCTTTCCGAGAGGAGAGATTTACATCTCACCTAGCTGTGGCTGAAATCCAAGTTGTGTAATCTATCGAAAGATTACATAATTTTCACCCAATAGTTTTTTGGCGACTCTGCTGGGGAAATGACATACACAATCTGAGCCTCACACTTCTAATTGAAGTAGATAAGTTTCCTTTTTATTGCTGTTATTTTGTATATTGTTAACTCTATAACTTCCATCGTATTCAGATCTACATTCTGGTGGACCGGATATATACATGAGGATTGAGGGCTCAAGGAGTAACAGATCCAATTTTTGAAGAGTTGTTGCAACACAACTTTCCATTTACTCTTCCACGAGTAAGGTCACCACTGCAACGTGTTATAAGCTTCCCTCCACGTAGCCAAATATTTCCTCTCCCAATTGTTTGGTCAGTTTATTGCAGACGTCCTTTTCAAGTACCTATTGTGCAACCAGTCATGGCCGCACCACCTACAAGACCATGGGGAAATTATTTTGGTCCCCTCCGTTTGGTTGCACCATTACACAAGCTTCCACGCATATCTAGGAAGCACCTCCCGAAATTCCAAGGTGATGGTAAAAAACACCCCGATGAACACATTTCTGCATTCTATATCATTTGTGGCATTCTTGTCATTGAACACGAAGATGTTTCTATAAGATTTTTCATTGAATCCCTTCAAGTTGTTGCAGCCGAATGGTTCTTTACTCTTCCTAATGCCTCTGTCACTGATTGGGCCACTCTTTGCACTAAACTTGAAGAAAGATTTAAACCTACTAAATATTCACATGCTCAATTGGCGCAACTCACCACCATGCATAAAGAAGCTCATGAGCCTATGTGCGAGTTTGTGGAAAAATTCAATAAATTGGTGACACGGATCCCAACTAATGCAAGACCAACGGATCATAACCTAAAATGCTTCTTCATCAACACTCAACTACCTAAGGTGAGTTTCTACTTACGTAGCAAAAATCTTGTTAACGTTGAACTACCCTAGCAATTGGCTACCAATCTGGAGGACGACATGATCCTTGCTAGAGCAATCAAGATGGGGACTAACGGAAATAAAAGGATGCAAGCCTCAGGGTCTTCAGCATCCAATGTCAGTACTCCCAATGCCAGCTCAAATTTTACAGATCCAATGGTCCAAAGGTTGGCAAATGAAGTTTTGTCTCTCAAGAAACAAGTTTCAAACAACAACAGTAATAACTACAAGGATGTCCCTAGGAGGACTTCCCCTAACTATGCTAGCAAAAAAAATTAGAATCATCTCCTAGCACCTCCAGGAAGGCTTGCTCTAGAAGCCCCGCTTGCCAACAATGTTGCAGGGTACTATGAGACTAAACAAGATGATTATGCGTAGCCCGAATATCCTAAAGAAGAAAATGCTGACCTCTTCCAAGAAGAAGAAACTGAACCACCTGGCGACTCAGAGATTAGCTATTTGCAAATGATGGAAGAAGAAGAAGAAGAAGATGACTTGGTGAGTGACAATTATGTTGTTTTTACGCGGCATCAACAAAATCAGCTTGATAAAGCTCAAGCTACTACTGTTCTTGAAAAAGAGAAGCCGCCAGTAACAACTGCCAAAAGAGGATCTCCCCTCCCTTGGCAACCTAAGAAAGTAGTAAATCCACAAGTAAGTGCACCTCGCTCCCCTTCATCAACTCCCATTATTCCTAAAGCTAATCCTTTCATTCCAAAGACTAGTGTACCTTTTGTGAAACCAATCAGAAAAGTTACGACTTCCAACCTACAAAGTTCTTTCCAATATTTTGACATTATTGACCATGCCAAGAAGACCAAGGTTCAAATGTTTGAGGCTGAATACCTCAAAGCCAATCCCAACCAATTTGACAGGCTTGTTAAGTTCGTCAATGATAAAAGAATTTCCCCAAGTTAGGATACTCCTCCTAACATCTCAGTTACTCCTAAACCCAAGATATCACAGAGTAACCTTGTATCAAATCCTCCCACTACTTCTAGATGCATTGATCCATTTTTCATCTCCCTACTAGTAAATGGTTTCAAGCTGAGTAACTGTGTCATAGACTCTGGTGCATTCGACAATGTGATGCTGGCCAAGGTAGCTACTGCTTTAGGCCTCGAAATGACCAAAACTTTTATCCGTTGTTTTTCCATGGAGAATAAACAAGTGCCCATTGATCAATCAGATCAAAGATGCACAATACGCATTTTCCGCATACCTGAAGAAGAAAATAAAAATGACGGTCCTCGTGGCCAATGTACCAGCTTCATACAAAGTCCTCCTTAGACGCAATTTCTACAAAGATGTTGGAGGAGAACTAAGTATGGATATGTCTGAAGCAAGAATACCAGTAAAAGGTGTGATGCAAAAGCTGATTCCTGAAAAAGAATCAAAGTTTTCAATTGCCAAGTCAGATGATCCTAGAGCTTAGATTTTGTTTGATTCCTCAGGCGTGGGAACTTACTACCTACAGACGAATGAGGTAGGGGAATCCTCGACTCTAAATGAGTTAGAGGATAATGATATTTCTTCCACTTCAAACGAGTCATCACTAGGTGATTTTTCTATCTCTAACCATGAATCTTTGTGAGATGATGAAGCTTTAGGCTTTGAAACTGTTAGCATTGGTGATCCCAACGGTGTCTAGTTGCTCAAATTTGATGGTGGCTGCTCTTTAACTAGCTTTGGAGTAGGAATGGTTTTTGTTTCGCCAGTGGGAAATTTTTTCCCTTTCTCCTTCAAGTTGTAGTTGATAACACCAATAACACCGTCGAGTATGAAGCCCTGTTGTTGAGAATGCAAGTCGCACTGAAGAAAGGTATAAAAAATCTCCATGCACAAGGTGACGTTGAATTGATAGTATGTCAAGTAAGAAATCTCTATCAAACAAAGAATGATAGACTCGGGAATTATCGCAATCTAGTATGGGATTCCGTTGAGGAATTCAAAGCTTTTGATATCTCTGTTGTTCCCAAAGAATACAATACTAGAGCTGATTCCCTCGCAATCTCTGCCATGCTCTTGGTGCCACAAAAAGACTTTCAAGGTTCTACCTACACCATAGAGTTAGTTTTTTTCCCAAGTGTACCTGAAAATTTAGAAAACTGGTAGATTTTCAATGACGATCATCAAATCATCACCTTTCTTGAGAAAGCAGAGAATTTTGATGAGTTGTATTTTGAGGGCAGTGATTCTCCATCTCGAGAATCCATGTCTAATACAGAACCTGTCATGGGTGAAGAATATTTGCAACTAAAAGGGAATAAGATTCCTAAAGGATTGGTATCCTTGGAAAAGATTTTTGACAAGCATGATCACCACGTGAAGAAGCAACTCTCAGATTCTGACTCATCCAAAGAAGTAGAACAAATTAATTTAGGAACTGAAGCAAATCCTAAGATGGCGAACATTGGAAAATGTTGCACGACCGAAGAAAGAAGACAGTTTGCTCAGCTTCTACAGGAGTATATTGATGTCTTGGCATATTCATATGAGGATCTAAAATCATTTTGACCCAAAGAAGTGCAACATGATATTCCTCTCAAGGTTGGAGCTTTTCCTTACAAACAAAAGCAGAGGCAGTACAATCCCAAGATCTCTGGAACAATTTTGGTGGAAGTTCAAAAGATGCTGAATGCACAGATAATTTTCCCTATCCATCATTTGATGTGGATAGCCAATATCGTCCCCGTTCATAAGAAGAATGGTGAAATCCACATTTGTGTAGATTTTATAAATCCACTTCTAGTGATGGACCAAGTTCTACAAAATGTAACTGGATCCGAGATGCTCTCCATGCTAGATGGATTTTTCGGTTATAATCAAATTGAAGTTAATTCAAGCGATCAACACAAAACCACTTTCACAATGCCATGGGGAACCTTTGCGTATCATAGGATGCCATTTGGTTTGATCAACACTGGTGCTACATTCCAACGGGCCATGGATTTCCCTTTCTGCGATGTGATGGGCAAGTTCATTGTGGTGTACCTTGATGATCTCACAGTTTTCTCTAAGCAACATCATGATAATTTCTACCACTTGAGGCAAACTTTAGAGAGATGCCGTCAGCACGACATTTCCCTAAATCCCAAAAAGTCAACTTTTGGGGTGACAAAAGGTAAACTTCTTGGTTACGTTGTATCCGCTGAAGGAATCAAGATTGACTTGGATAGAGTCAATGGAATTAAATCTCTCGTTTTGCCGTCAAGCAAGAAAGTTGTTCATTATTTTTTCGGCAAAGTAAACTTCTTAAGGAGGTTTCTCCGAGACTTTGCTAAAAAGACCCGTCATATTGTAAATATGATGAAGGGTAACACCAAATTTCATTGGATGGTAGAAGGAAAAGTAGCATTCGATGACATCAAGGAGGCCATTGCTCATGTGCCTGTGTTGGTTTTCCCTAACTACACCAAAGATTTTGTTATGTACAGTTATGCTTCCGAGCATACACTATCAACAATTTTGGTATAGGAAAATGATGAAGGTTTTGAATCCCCAATTGCATTCATGAGCTTCCCCCTAAAGAATTATGAATTGAAATATTCTCAAATGGAGAAGCATGCTTTTATAGTTGTAAAAGTCATCAAGCATTTCCAGTTCTACATTCTAAGCAGTCATGTGAAAGTTTTCATCCTAGATTCTATTGTTAAGTCTATCCTAACACAACAGGAATTTGGAACAAAAAGAGGCAATTGGATTGCCAAGATTCAGGAATATGATCTAGAGATTAAACCCACTAAGTTGATACGTGGACGTGGCCTTTGTCAGCTTATTGCAGAAAATAGTTCAGGTGAAGAATTTTCAAAGGATGAAGAAGTTTCAGACGAAGAGGAGGTTGATCCCAGTACACTTCCAATGGTACTATTTGTTAGAACCACTGACGAATGGTATTCCAACATCGCTCACTTCCTGACATACGGATAATGTCCCAATCACTTGACTTCAAAGGAAAAGAGAACCATCAAGCTAAAATCAGCTAATTTTGTCTTATGGGACAACGACTTGTATAAGCGTGCAATGGACGGGACATTTCTCAGATGTTTTGATAAAGAACAACAACAAAAGTTGCTGAAATGTTATCATGATTTGGCATGTGGTGGGCATTTCTCAGCACTAGTAACCGCTCACAAAATCCTAAGAGTGAAGTATTACTAGTCTACGCTTTTTTAGGACATGTACTCTTGGGTGTGTAAGTGTGAATTATGCCAAAAGTTTGTCAGCCGTCCCAAGTTGGCATCTTTGCCATTAAAACCTATTGTGATCGATGAACCTTTCAAGCAATGGGGCATTGATTTCATGGGTGTAGTTAATCCATCGTCAAGTGTTGGACATATCTATGTTTTGACTGCTACTGACTATTTCACCAAATGGGTGGAAGTGATACCTACCAAGCGTGCTACTTCAGAGGTAGTGTGCAGTTTCTTAAAAGAAAGTATTATTTCCAAGTTTGGGGTGCCGAACAAGATTGTTGCTGACAATGCCTCTGCCTTCTCATCAAGCAAGATCACTGAGTTTTGTTCTGAACACGGTATAACCTTGTCACATTCTTCTGACTATTATCCGCAGGGTAATGGTTAGGCAGAATCTAATAACAAGAATCTAGTAACTATAATCCGCAAGCTGGTGGACGAGAATCAATGTTTGTGGCATAAGGCTTTGTTTGATGCTTTGTGGGCAGACAAAATAACTCTAAAGTGAGCAATTGGCATGTCTCCTTTTCAACTCTTATATAGGTTGAATGTCGAGATTCCTATAACCTTGGAACTATCGGCCCTCAAGCTGGCTAAGGCCATTGAGGATGAGACGTTTGACAATTCTCTTGATAAGCGCATCATGTATCTCTCTGAATTGAAGGAGAATCGGGTTCAAGTGGTTGACCACATCGTGAAACACTAGGACCAAGTGAAGAAGCTATTTGACAAAAAAGCTAAGTCTTGAGAATTTCAAATTGGTGATCTTGTTCTCCTATGGGACAAACGAAGAGAACCAAAAGGTATGCACGGGAAATTTGACTCACTGTGGACAGGACCTTTCCAAATACATCAGTTGCATGGTGAAAATAGTTTCTTGTTAGCATACGAAGATGGAACACCATTTTCCCTTCCTCACAGTGGGCAACATCTCAAGCACTTTACACAATAAAGAAGTTGGCGTTGGTATGTAAGTACTTTTTATTTTTAAGTCCTTTTGAGTCTTTACGTTTTAGTTTTTGTCGTCGTCATCACCTGACTCTAAGCCCAATGGATGGATAAAGGCACTTGAATTCTGGAATTCTTCTTCTTTTGTTCTTTTCAAAGAACAACTGAAGGAAGATCCCCAGTAGGAGCTAGCTGTTATCACAGAATCTAGCAGCGCTCGTTCCATGGATAACCCCCCTATGAAACTTGTTTGTTTCCTAGGATTTGTGAAGTTCAAGTATGCATAATGAAGTGATTTTCAAGCCACCTCAAAATGCATTCCAAAGTCTTGAATAGTCAATTCAAGCATTCCCCCGTGTTCACCTCGCGAAGACCTTCGAAACGAGTCCCTTCGCGAAGTCTCACTATTCGTACTTAGCGAATTATGAAAAATGCAGTGGCACTGAAAAAGTGCACTCCTGCTCTGAAGCCAAAATTTGGCTAAGTATGAAAAGTGTAGGGGCACTAAATTTTAGCACCCCTGCATGAAAGTGAATTTCTAAAAAATGTAATAGCGCTAAATCTTAGTGCCATTACACTTTTTCCTAATACTTAAACTTTTTTTTGGCCCTGGCATGTTTCTTCATGATTTTCGCATTTTTCGTCAATCGTGCCACATTTCGTGCCTAAATTTATTACTCGACTTGAGTTAGGTTTTCAATTTTCTCTTTTATTTAAAAGTGTCTTAGTTTTCCATTTTCATTGTTTATGTTTTATGTTCTTTCTTTTCTTCTTGCTGGGCGAGTTCTCTTCAAACTGCAAATCACGTTTTTGACAACTTCGAGTATTTTCTCCAGTAATCCTTGCATTTCATCTGGGTAAGTCGTTCCTCTTTATTTTTGTCCTTTCTCCATTCATTTTTATATATTTCTAGGATTTACATATGCGTTTCTTTTTGTTCTCTTTCCACGCATTGATTCTCTCTTTCTCTCTTCAAGCGTTTTTCTTCCCCCACACGTAGTCTTCTTCTCCATTCACGTTTTCCTTTCTCATGCCATTTTCATTCTTCTTCTTCTTAAAGTGTTTGTGTGTCATGCACATTTTTCTCCATTCACATTTTTTTGTTTTCTATCACACGATGAAACCCTCACATTTTGTTTTGAATGTGCATTCTTTCTTTCTTCTTCCTAACGTTTCAATTACAATCTCCTCTTTGCGCGTCATGCTTTAAGTGTGTTTCTCTCCAATGTTTTTGTGTTGGATTCCTTCTTTGTCACCTTTGCAATCACATTTTAACACAAGCACATTGAAGAGTTCTCTTGTTTTGAAAGAGGGTTTCTTTAGCTCTTGAATGCTTACACAATGGTGATGAGACGAACTTGAATTGTAATTCCATGAAACAAATACTTTGCCAACCTTGAGCGCTGTTTTCATGCACCCCTACATCTGTTTTATCCAAATATGCTAAAGATGTTGAAGCGCTAAAATTTAGCGCAATAATATGTTAAAATTTTTAAGTTAAAATCTAACTCTGAAAAAGTGCAAAGGCGCTAAAATTTAGCGCCCCTGCATCAAACGTGAAATTTCCAGAATGTAAGGGCACTGAATTTTGACGCCCTTACACTTTTTACAATCTTTTCCAGATGAGCTTCGTTTTTGACCATTTCACTCCTGAACTTTGTTCTTTCTATTTTTGTGCATCGTTTTGCATGCCTTGACATTCGCTCCATGCTTTCCCATCACCGTTGCTTGTTTCGTGCATTCCCATGTTTCCTAACAACTAATGTTTGTTACAAATCAACACCTTGTAGTCTCTTTTCAAAGATCTTCAAGTTAGAGTGATCAAAGTTCTAGTTGTTTCTGATGACTGCCAGTAAACCTCCATCTTCTTTGAAAGCAAAAGGAAAAATGAAGTACAAATATCAAGGTGTCTATCCGCTAACCGTAGTGTTCTCCAAGGTGGAAGAGATAAAAGACACGCAGGTTGGTCATCAGGACTTGGTTGATTTCGCAAAGCAAATAGAGATGAAGCCTCTTCCTAATCCAATGAGAGCAATCATATATAGAAACCTTCATTTGGTGGCAATGTTCCCTACAGCCGCACATAATAAAGAGTTTGTTCTTTAGGTGGTATCTCACTACATTAGAGAAAGTAGAAGTGTGATCGATTCTTCTGGGCATGAGATTTTGAGACTCGACCTTGATTTCTTTGACATTGTTTTCAAGGTTCCTCATATGGAGAAATACATTGATATTTCTATATCAAAAGCACAAGAGGTTTTTGACGTTGATCCCAATAAAGCTAAACATGTAACAAACACTCAATGGTTAAAGAAGCCTAGATCATCTATTTCTAGCTGGCCAAAAGGACTCCTACGAAGTGATTTCAAGGATGACATCAAAGATATGATCACATTTCTAAGTAGAGTGAAAGGCTTTCTAGAATCATCCACTTTTCATGATTGGATGTATGAATACATTAGGATCATAAGAAGATAGAAGGTGCATATTGATTGGGGCAAACAGATCAGTGATGAAATACATGAGCAGTTGATCAATGCTCCTTCTACATTGAAGTTCTATATGACTTCTTACCTGGTGTACGTGGTAGCTGTAATAAGACAATTCCTAGGTCTATCTACAAAAGGGAATTGGATGATGGTACCTGTGTATAGGTTTTTCTATCAATTGGAGCTGAAGGAAAGTTTTCATCACTTCAGGTGAGTCACATATGCTTTCTTTGCGCCTTTTCTTTTCAATTTTGATCCAGCTCTTGAAAGAAGGAGAGTATTCGATGAGGCGTATAAGGTGGTAAGTAAAGTTGGGTGCCTATTTCTTCAATTCCCAACATTTACTTACTTGAGAGTAGGATGCTACATTGGTTGTCCCTACATGCTACCACGTTATCCTTTAGATAAGTGGGTTCTCATGGAAACATGTAGACAGTTGATGTCAGTGCAAAAAGAATGAAGAAACAACCACAAAGTGTGGATTCAAGTTCCCAATGACCATTGGCTGATATACTATCCCTATTGCACAAAAGACTAAGTCTATTTATGCTAAAATGCAGATCATGAAAATCAAGACCTACAGGTATAGGTTTGATTTTGATTACCGAGATGTCAGAAAAAGATTGCAAAAGGGTCATCATCACAAGTACCATTTTGAAGACATCTGGGCTGATTGCAGAGATGAAGAAGCCATTCACAAAATGGACTATTGCAGGTTGACTGTTCAACAGATCAAAGATCTTGATATTGCTGACCTACTAGAGGATTTTATAGATCCAGGTGATATCATGAATGTTGTCTATGATGAGCAAGAAATTGCTAAAAGGCCGTTGCCTGCAATTCAATGGTCTAGAAAAGAAATTACTAGCATAAGAGAGAGTGTGAGGCCAATCCTATCCAACACTACAGAATGGTTACATAAACATGGTTATGAAATGAAAATCTTTAGAACTTACTCAGAAGAAGAGGAATCCAAAGCAGAAGCTCGCCAACAGCAAGAACTCCGCAACAAAAATAAATGAGCAGTTGTTCCCACTTCTTCATTAAGAGGTCCTAGGATTAAGTTCACTATTGGAAAGAAAGATACCCAGTCCGTCCCATAGATAGAAATCACGGAATCTAATCCATCTCGCTCTAAAGGTAAAAGGTCTATTCCAGAGGAGGTAGATTTCAATGAAGAAGAAACTTCAAGTGATCAATCCACTAAAGATGAAGATTCAGCAGAAGCAGACTTTGATGCAGAAGAGGTTTCTGAAAGTAGGCAAGAGTCTGAAGAAGATTCTGAAGAAGGATCTAAAGGTGATTTTGAAGGTGAACCAGAATCGGAGAGACAAGAGGGTGATCAACAGGAACCCGGGCATGATTAAGAAAGAACTACTTCTCCTCCTGAGAATGTAGTTGAAGAAATTCCTAGAACATCATCGCTTGTGACTTCCAATGTTCCTCATACCCCTCCAAATTCAAGAACTCCTGCACCTCCTATTCCCTCATCACCTATTCCTACCACATGCATTCCTGCAGTCGAGATATCCACTATCCCTGCAGCATCAACCTCGCTTGATACTCCCTCAGTGACAAGCATCCATACAGTTGATATACTGTCAAACCCTCCATCATCCATTCCTAGCCTGTCTTCACCAATGTATGATATCACTTCTGAAAATGAATTCAATCATTTCATGAATGAGTCAATGCATGATCAGCTTAATGTGCCAACTACAAGAGCAATAATGACAGACACTTCTCCTATTGTCATGATACCCATGGTAACTTCAGACATGAGAATAACTTCAGAAGTAGCAATGATGGCTGAATTAATAGTGAATCTAGAAGCTCACACTTCTTTTCTTCCCCCTTGGCTAATATCTTAAGTGTCAAAGCATAAAAAGCAAATGATTTCTCCAAAGGAGCTTGACCTTGAAGAGATAGTCCTTCCAAAGGCTAAAGGGAAGAAAAAGGCAAAGGTATACTCAAGGTTGAACGTTGATAAGTCTGGCCACAAGTAAGTGGAAATTGGCATACCACCACATGAAGAAGGTGATGTCAATATGGAAGACTACATAGTAACAAAGGTCCAGCTTGGCAAGGTTACCAATGAAAGTGCAAAAGCCAATGCACAAGTCACTTTGGATATCTTGGTTGGAAGACTGGATAAAGTAGAGCAAGCTCGCAATATGTACAAACAGAGGGCAGAGCATTATTCCACTATTGTAAAGAGACTTGTAGTTTCTGCAAGTAATGCACAACCATTGATAGTGGTAAGTATTGAAGACCCAACTGTCAAGAAAGCTAAGAAGTTCACCTCCAAAGGAAGAGTGTTGTATGATTTTGTTGAGAAGATCATTGAACACGAATCTCAGATTATAATGGCTACAGATGAGAAAACTAACTTGTTAGCCAAGCTTACCATAGAGCTTGATAAAGAAAAAAGTGTACTTTCCCAGGAGTGCAGAGACATGGAAAAATGCCTGTTGTCATGGCCGGAGATGAAACAGGTAAAGCTCAGTAAATTGGTGGAGGTTGGGGTAATTCCTAACAAAGAAAAGTTCATTGAGGTAAGAGAATCCTTGAAACATAGAATTCAAGTAATTCAATCTCTTACAGAAGATCTCCACCAAGTACAGGAAGATTTTGAAGGACATCGTGCTATTCTTGAAAAAGGTATCAAAGAGTTGCCTGGTCAACTTCTTGAGGAAAATTGTATCTTCTTGTCGGCCACAAAAAATATCTCAGATCTTCAAAGAAGCCATCATGAAATTGATTGACAGTTCAGACTTCTCAGAAGCTTCACTGAACATCATTTGTGATACAAGGCTCACATTGGATAACCTGAAAATGCATCTTGACAGGTGCAAGAAGGTTCACTCATCTGCCATGAGATCGATCATGAGAATTCACACCATTGTGGATTACACCATTGGTCTAGATGATAAACTTATGCAGGAGACTAGGAGGAAATATGAAGACTTTCGTGCCCAAGGCAAAGAAACATGAAGCAACCTCCTATTCTCTAGTGTTAGAAATTTCCGGTGCATCCCTTTATGCATCTTGTAAATGTTTCTTGACATTTTCCAATGTCTTTTTGTAAATTGTAATTACACCAAGCTCGAAGATGTAATATTTTGAAAACAAATTACACTTTGACTTTGGTCAAAGTTAGGTGAGATCTCCTAAAATAGCTCACCTAACTTTCCTTAATTTCCTCAATCAATTTCCTAATTTTGCTCATCCCTCTTTCTATATAATGTGAGGGATTTACATTGTAAATTTATCCTTTAGTATTTTGCAACGAAGTGCTGCCCTTTTTGAAGAAAATTTGTGAAACTTTGCATTCATGCTTTGTGAATGGAATTTGATCAATAAAGAAGAGGATTGCAAGCCAAAATTTTTGTTGGATTCGATACTTTTGTGAATTGATCTCATTGGTGGTAATTAGGTGATGAAATCTAAAGGACTCTAAGTGATTTATGTAAACTTTGTGTTGCATCTATTATTTAGATTTTCATTTGTGTTTTTGTTTATCTTTCGATTGAATGATCTACAAGACTTTGTGCTTGTAATCGTTCATTCTCTTAGATACTTTTGTTGAGTGATCTACAAGACTTTGTGCTTGTAATCGTTCATGCTCTTTGATACTTTGGTTGGATAATCTACAAGACTTTGTGCTTGTAATTGTTCATGCTGTTCGAGGAATTGCTGCGTCTAAGAAGACTTTGTGCTTCTAACATGACAAATGATACATTTCCACAGATCCAACATTGATAAAGCTACGGAACGACTTTGTGCCTTCGTGAGCTTTCCCTTTTACTTTATCTATTTATTGTTAATTACTTCTAGTATCTCTACGCTTCGCTTTGACAAGATAGAGGTATTGGTATTACTGCTAGTTGTTCATTTGAAGTTGTTAAGAATTGTGAACTTCCAACAGTGGAGCATTGTAAACATCTTCTTTGAAAAAAGAGAGAAGGATGAATGTAACACACCCCCCCCCACTTCATAAGTTTTGTGTACATTTTGTAATTACTTGTTTGTTTTACTCTCGCTCCTGTTAGCAGTAAGAAGGGCACCTCCCATTTCCAAGAAGAGAGATTTACATCTCACATAGCTGTGGCTGAAATCCAAGTTGTGTAATCTATCGAAAACCTGATTACATAATTTTCACCCAACATGTTTATTGCTGGAGCTTCGTGAAATTATCGGGTAAACAACACCTTCCTTTTATTATGAGAACTTAATAGTTTCGTGGTTATGGTCGTGGTATCTATATCAATGATGGAATTTGCAGGTTCAACAAATGAACATGAAAGTTGATAACATTTACAATAACTTAATAACTTGGCAGTATGGCCAATAGGCCAGCTCATTTGGTGATGAATTTTAATAGGATTGATTTCTTGTTGGACGGAGAGTTTTGGAAGGTCAAATGACATAGGCAACTCTTCAATTTCATATTCTCAATAACTCTTTCTATGTGCAAGTTGGAAAGTTATAAGTATGCGTGCTGGGAAAACAATGGTTATGATTCAGAGTATTTTACAAGTCCAAGGAGCTATTTTACTTACAGGTTGTTGAGCACTGAGGAAGAATATTTGTTCTACTCAAATATTGAAGTAATAATATTTCTTGACTTCTGTTGCTTGCACCATGTAATTTGAATTTATTTGAATTTGTTCATTCTATTTTTCTGCATTTGATATTCTATAAAATTAAGATTTCTACTTTGAAATGTTTTGTATCTACATAAAACTTAATTTTCAGATCAACATGATATAAAATCATATTTCATTGCAGTATAAATTTTATGGTAATATATATTACAAGTATAAATTTTCTTTTACTGTTACTTTTAAGACATATAAGAATTCATGAAAACATTTTTACGTACTTTTGTTTTCTTTATAGGCTTTTACACAAGTTTAGGTTGGTTTGTGCTTGCTCAGTATTGTTGCTGCTGCTCCTGTTTGTCCTTGACCGATGTGTTCTCAAGTGCTTGGGTGAAATGACAGATCTTTCTCCTTATGCAAACTAATTGCAACTAGAACATTAGTGTCATCATAGGTAGGGGGAGAGATACCAGCTTGTTTATGCTCCTCAAGGTATCTTTTCCAGTACTGTCTTGCAACTTGTTCTGTATTCAGGGGCATATAACGCCCAATGGCACCAAACAATATTTTCCTCTCCTCCTCATAATCTTCAATTCTTATTCTGATGGCTTGTATTTTATTGCTAAGCTCAACAATCTCCTCCTCAACATCCATCTTGTATGAAGAGAAATCCATACTAAGATCAGCCAACTGAACTTTGAGGACAGAAACCCAAGCCTCATCTTGAGGTATGATGGAATGATGTGCATTTTTCTGTCTTCAATGTTCAACTAGCTAATCTTAGTACGAATGTCTCTTCATACAAGATGGATGCTAAGGAGGAGATTGCTGAGCTCAACAATAAAATACAGGCCATTAGAATAAGAATTGAAGATTATGAGGAGGAGAGGAAAATATTGTTTGTTGCCGCTGGACGTTATACTCCCCTGAATACAGAACAGGTTGCAAGACAGTGCTGGAAGAGATACCTTGAGGAGCATAAACAAGCTGGTATCCCCTGCCTATAATGGCACTAATGTTCTGGTTACAGTTAGTAGGTGTAAGGACTCGGTCTTCCAAGAGCACAAAGCAAATTTGAGAGAGATGAGGGGCATCCATTGATTAAGGAGCTAGATTAAAATCAAATAAAGAAACACCCTCCTCACCAAAACCTTATTGGTTGAGTACAATGTAATGAAATTCAGGTAGCAGACAAAGATTGTTGCTGAAAAGGTGGAAAGATTGTATATCAATAAAAAAAAATTGCAAGCACTTATTAAAACTCATTATTCAATTAAAACTTATGTTTTTGCTAGCACTATTGAGAACATATTAAGGTGAAACTATGCTTGTTACTTTATATATAATACTACAATAACCAATTGAGTATATTCACCCTTCAATCTTGGATTTGTATGCTACTTATTTGGTCTCCATAGAATCTAGAATTCATCTACCTAATACGTTTTAATGAAGTCACTTATTTTTGGGGACCATGAGAACCAAATTATTAGAGCACCCAAGTGCAATGTAGACAAGTAGTCATTGCAAAAATTTAGTCATCTAAATGGAGCAACATTTTTCTACACAAGAACAATGAAGAGAAACAGGTTTCACTTTCTCATAAAGTTACTAAAAACCCTTACATTACCATTGCTCTTTAAAGAACAGTCTTGGTTAAACACTTTTCCTTACTTTCCTTCCATGTTAATATCATGTAAGGATCCCTTGTTGCATATTTGTTAAACAAGTATAGATTTTAGTCCACTAATATTTAGTGGCCAAGAAAGTTAACTAAAGATGCTTTGTTGCACTACCAGTAACTTGAACCTGATGCTTCTTGTCAAGAACAGTGTTGGTTCAACACCTTCTAATCTTTTCCCTTCATGTAAACATGTAAGGAACTTTAATTGCAAACGCATACAATTATAGATTAGTGTATGTTATAACTAACCAATTTGACATATTCATGCTTTAGCCCAAAGAGTTCTGATACATTTTCAGATATTCTAACAACAATTCTAGTTTTGGGACAAAAATATTTCCTTAAATTGTATGCTACTACACACTATTTTATGTTTTCTTTACTCAATATTTTGGAGTTTCCCAACTAAACCAAGCTTTGCATCAAACTGTGTTGATTATATTGCTATTTTTGTTAGGGGAACGATAGAAAAAATACTTACACCACACAAAGGGAATGATAACCATGACAAAAGAGTAATTTTGAAATTTACAAACTACCTTTTAAAAAAAATATTATTTGTTCTAATCTTATTAATAAAATGAGGTTTTAATTTCTCTAAGTGAAATTTAGACCCTTTACTGTGCCACTAGCATTTTTAGCTCCTAACTTCCAATGAGGCACAAACTTAGACTAGCTTCTTGAACTCATTTAATTCAAAAGAAAATATTCTGTAATGATGCCATGCTTAAATTTCTTAAGCCAAAACACACATTCCTCTCCTCACAACAACCCATCAACTTGGAAAAACTGCTTATGCTTCATTCTCAATAACATCGATAGTCGTATTAGGTAAGAAAAACTAGAATTCTTCTTTCTATTAACTGCTAATATCTTAGCTTCTGCAGCTGAGCTATCACGTTATTCACTAAAACTTATCCTTTTTATTAAGATCTCTCAAAAGTTGAGACTGGATGCATATTAATATAATTTGGACTTTTAGTTGTAAGTAGTGTGGTACAAATAGGTTGGGCCCTTTTAAGTTGTGTGGTAATCATAGGACCTATAATCTAGTTGCCAAAGATTTCTAGAGTCGATTGTGTTAGTTTTTTGCATCAACGTTTTGGATCACACTCTGTGATCCATCATTAGGATGAAAATGAGAGCACCAAGAGAAAAAAAAACTAACACACAATCGAATCCAGAAATCTTTTGCAATTAACAAATATGGATTGTGGAAACATATTATCTTTGACCTATAATCTATTTCAAATTGGGACATTCAACAAGACAATACATAGAATTCAAACATTTCCATGAAAAAACTTTACTCAAGGAACAAATCAAATAATTTCTTAAAGCACCATTAGGGATGCATGTTAATGGAGATAGGAACTCTCTCCAATTAATAAAATCTATTGTTGCAAGCAAAGAAAACTGCATTCTAGCATAATGTTCTTAGGTATAGATGGTAATAGTGTATATTATTTATAGTGTTTTTAATTGGTTACAAGTTTTCATGGCCCAAGTGAAATTTCTTTATGCGGTTAGTGGCTCAAAATCGGTCTCTTACTTGGGACAATTTATGCAAGCGTGATTTTCAAGGCCCCTCAATTTGTATATTGTGTCGAGCTGTGGAGGAGAGTGTCTCTCATCTCTTCTTCCAATGTTCTTATGCCCGAGAGATTTGGCACTATTGGTGGAGGGTGTAGGATATGCCTTGTATGCATGTTTCCTCATTGGTTGAGTTTGTGGATAGGTGGGGCAAGGCCCCTATTTCTACCTCCTTTCTTCAAGCCGCTTGGGCTATTGGTCCATCCTTCATTATTTGGAATCTTTGGTTGGAGAGGAATCGTTGGATTTTTCAGGATGTGATGTTGGTGGCCCCTCATTTGTGGTGGAAGATTTTGCATTCCTTGGGAGAAACAGTTGCGGCTAAGTGTGATCTGGCAGATTTGGTGGCTCCTTCTGATGCTGGTTGTTTTAATCATCTTCATCTCCCTCCTTTGCAATGGTTGCTCATGCGCAACAGATGCAGACATCCTACCCCGAAGGTGAATAGAGAGGGTAGATGGTCCCCTCCTCCTTAGGGAGTTCTTAAACTTAACATGGATGGCTCCTCTTGTGGAAACCCCGATCATGCTGGCATTGGTGGTGTTGGTCGGGATAGTTCTGGAGATGTGCAATTTATCTTCTCTATTTATAAGGGTCTTCATACTAATAATCTTATGGAGGCTCAGGCAATTTTATCAGCTATGGAGTGTGGAAGTCAATTGGGCTGGCACAGGATCATATGTGAATCTAATTCACAGGTTGTGGTGAACTTGTTGAATAGGCGACAATTAGATGATGTTAGTTGGCATCTGGCTTTGGTTGTTGAATAGATTCTCAACCTTTGCACTTCTCTTGAGTATGTTACTTTTAGTCATATTCCTAGAGAGTGGAATGGTGTTGCTAATTGTTTGGCTAAATAGGCTTCAGATCATATTCATGATTGGAACTTGGTGGATCGGGGTCAATTACCCCCAAATTTGTCTCAATAGTTGGACCATTTGGTGGCGCTTGTAAGGCTATTTAGTGGCCTTGCTTTGTATTTTTTTCTTGTTTTAATAAATTTTTACTCCTTTTATGTTAAAAGGACTAGTATGAAAATGGGTTTTTCAATTTATTATTTGTAAATTGGCTTTTTTATTCCATGGTAGTTACAACTTTCATTTAAAGGATGAAGCTTTCGTGTTGTGTTTAAGTGGATTTCATTTTCAAATTGGTTGCAGGAAATTTGACATTGAATTGGCTTCTTGTCTACAATGATAGAGGAGTTGGTGTTCACATTGCAGAGTCACTATACTTTAAACTTAGCAAGAAAACATGGCCTCTCTTGTTTGGTTTCAATTACTATTTGAAGAGAAAATATCTTAATAGGATTACGGATCTGTTTAGGATTGTTTTGTCAAAACTCTAGCAAAAATGAAAAGAATGCAATTCATTACATTATTATTAGCTAGGTTCTTTATTGGACAAGTGTGGATGGTAACTTTATTCACATGAGAAAGCTATCAACATAAGAGTTTAAGCTTGAAACCTGAGTGCAAAATTATTAACTCAGCCGTAGTAGCTCTCTAGCAATGAGGTCATGCAACCAATTTTTTTATGGTAATTGCCGCAAAAAAAGTTGTAAAGTGAAGAGATAATTACAATATTTTTAAATCGTAACTAAGCTTTATATCACTTCAGGTTACTTCAAAGAGCTAAACAAACAATAATTTCTATTTCACCTAGTAGGATGTTAAAATTCTATAAATAGTTACTATCAAAATATAGTACAAATACAAGTGCTGATTTGAAGAGATTGGAGTACATAAATTAAGAAAGAGTTCAAATGTTCTTTATTATTCACAATTGAGAGCTTCCAATTTGAGTCATGCCATTGAAAGTGGCAAGGGCTTCATCGGGATTAATAAATGGGGAGTGAAAGGTGATCTAGCTCTAGCACTAGACAAATATACATTTAGTTGGTATGATTTTTTCACAATCCATGAAATATAGAGCAAGCTTTTGGATCGCACTCGGTGATCCATCATCAAAAAGAAGAAAGTGAGGAATTGGAATGCAGATATGGTTTGTAACTTTGCTCCAAAACAAAGCCACTCTAACCTACCTTGCTGGAAGTTAAAGCTATCCTCTTGTTTTATTGCTTAGAGTATTGATTCCTTTCCCGCAAATGCAATGCACATGTCTTCTAGCCCACCATCCACTGCCAGATATGGGCATCATTTCACTAATTAGTGCATCTTTGGCTTTACTCAGTTTACAAGAGGGTTGTTGCCATGAACTAGTACCTAACTATTATCATTGGATTTGCTCCTATATGCCTAATCAATTTAGCAAAGGACAAGGGGGTAGGCGAACCACTCTAGAGGAAGATGATGTTAGCCCTAATGCTATATTAAAAATTATCAACAGTTTTTACTGCAAGTCATATGTTATCTGAGAAGCATAAAGATTTAGGCAAAACCAAATCCCTTTGCTATGAGAATGTATTTTGCAGTTGAATACATAAACATAAAACAAGAGTGTACTCAATGATGGGATACAATGATTTAAGTAGCTTTGTCAAATCCTTGAAAAGGCTTCACTGTATAACCCAATCAAGCATCTGATTGAGGTGTTCATATAGGAGCAAGCAATAGAGAGTATGGCTCATAAGAATCATTACCTTCAATCAGGTAATTCCACTTCAATGCCAAGCACTGTTTGTAATGGTACAATTGATTGCCCTATCTAAGAAATCTTTTTGGATCCAATGAAGGTTGTGAGGAACTTGATGCAAAGCAAAAGGGCCATGTTGAAGAACACTTGATGATAAATAATCATAAACACATAGCGGACTCTTAATTTCCTTTACTATCCCTAATTTTGTATTGAAGATGGCAGGGCTTCCTTGCATTAATGTATATAAGTTTTTGAATTCGTTTAATGTCTTTATATCGATTTATGTGGTTTGTATAATTGGTAAACTGGCTAAGTCTCTATTGTCGATGTTAGGGTACTTTGTATCTATTTATATTTTAGGAGTTGTGACAAATAGTGTTGCTTATAATTTTAATGTGTAATGAGATGGCTAGTTGAATCTAAAATATTTTAGATATCAATATAAAGCACTGCACTGTTGCCCCCCACCTCTCCTAAAGAATCCATGGGTGTTGTTTACAATTTTTTGTGTTATGAAATGGATATGTAATATTAAATCTTTTAGACATCAATATAAATCCCTGCACTACTGCCATGCCCTCCCCTGTCCTTCCCTGCTGCCCCTACCGACAAAATTCAAGCAATAGCTGCAACTGTATTTACACTCTTTGTATTTACACCTGTTTCTACACATTTTCCCTATTACTACCACCTATTTCCATGCACTTGATCACTACATCAATATGTCCATTTTCATGACTGGGTCTATTTTGGTGCATTAGGATTGATCTTGAGTAGTCTAAGATTGACCCCAAAATTTAGATGTCCAATTCCAAATTATCATT
Organism: Sequoia sempervirens; assembly: GCA_007258455.2. Taxonomy (NCBI): domain Eukaryota; kingdom Viridiplantae; phylum Streptophyta; class Pinopsida; order Cupressales; family Cupressaceae; genus Sequoia; species Sequoia sempervirens. The sequence continues at coordinate 409,625,106 of VDFB02281492.1, read as the reverse complement.
TTTTCACCCATTTTTACTAGTCATTAGGAGATGACTTAATACATGTTTGTGTCAAAAGTTATGTTTTGATAGTTAAAAATATTCATTTATGCAATTAACACAAAGGAATTTTTGAAAATTTATGTCAATATTATTGGAGGCGCTCTGAGAGTTTAAAATTTTTTGAAGGTTTTTTATGGGCTTCTAGCTATGGATCTATTTGGCAAGGGGTGAGGGCGTGCAAGGATGGAGGGGCAGTGAATGGATCCCCCATCCAATGATGTTGTTTATATAGCACATGTGGAGCCTTCCTTTTCTGTAGCTGTTTGGAGGAAGGTCTTACTATTAATGTGTCGAATAATTTGTTAGATGAGGTGATTTCAGGCATGGACAATTCTTTTGTGGATACATTTATATCCTTTAGGCTTAATATTGATTAGGTTCTCCAATGGTTAGATTTGGCATCGAAATTGAAAGGAACTGTCACTATAAGTGCTATGGCAGATGGCATGTTTATGTTTTGTTTTGTTAATAAAGAAGATCTGTTAAAAGTTTTATTTATATAGGACAAGGAGGAGGTAGGAATGTGAAATAGAAAGATTGACTAACTCTCCAAGTGATGTGACACATGTAGAACACTTGGGACAATGTGAAGGCATGTGTCAAGTGTCTATGAGGTGAGACAATGAAACTACTAAGTGAACTTAAGCTAGTGTGAATAGGATTACTATTTGTAGGAACTAGATAAATGGTAGTGGTTTAGGACCATCATCTAATATATCCTCAAGGACTAAGGTATCATCATGAGATGAAGAAAGAAAAGTAAGTAGTGAGGAAAAATAAGATGATGGAGGATATTTCAGTGTGAAAGACTCATCAAATGGACATCTCTATGAAAGTAGGAATCCCTAGTGATAGGATCAAATAACCTATAAGGTTTCACATCTTCACAATAACCAACAAATATGTATTGTTGACTCTTCTCCATTTCCTTATGCCAACCAACTGATATGAATTCCCAAGCTTCACTACCAAATAATTTGAAGAAGGAAACACGAATCTTAATTCTAGACTAAGCCTCCTTTGGATGGAGATTTTGAAATGCCTTGTGGGGAGTGTGGTTTTGAATATAGTTAGCATAATTGATAGCTTTAGCCCAAAATAATGGGGCCATAGACTTAGACTAAAGCATGTAATTTTCCATCTCCTTTAATGATGTGTTCTTTCTTTTGGAAACACCATTTTGCAAAGGAATGTAGGGAACTAAATATTGATGTTGAATACTATGCTCAACACAATACTCCATAAAGGCTTGGTTCACATATTCCCCCCCATTATTTGTACGTATTTGTCAAACAAAAGAACTTAACTACTTCTCCATGAACACCTTGAAGGTCCTAAAAGTTTTGGAGATATCATTTTTGTACTTAAGAAACTACACCCAAGTGTGACATGAGAGTAATAAAAAATGAAATTGAGTGCATACTTGGCTACTAAAATTGAAGGAGTTGGAAATGACATAAGGTCACTATGGACCAACACAAGTAAGGTATAGCATGATGGCCCTTACCTTTGGGAAAGGGTTCTTGGTGATGTTTTCCAAGTACACAACCTTGAAAAACACCCTTTGTGCAAGACACCTTAGGGACTCTGATGCAATATAGAGGAAGAAAACAAATTATCCCAATTTCATTTGTCTAATCTCAAAACATCTCAGTATAATTACTCATCACTAGTTCACTTTTCCTTCACAAGACTCAATTCAAACACTCAAACTTGCATTCAGAGTTCCAAACTCCTTCAATGACCTTCCAAAATACTTTAGTAGTCTCAACTTAACCAAAAACAAACAATTACAAGGTCTTCCCATTCACATTTTCATCATTTTATTATTATTGTCCTTAACTTACCACCATAGCACATAATAATCTCAACTTTAACTTTAGTCTTCCAAGGCCTAGATACCTGATCCAACACTTGTAACAGCATTAACAAGGCTAAAATAACATGATTCAATTCATTTTACCTCCTAAGAACTCATATTTCTTGCACTTCGCTCATTAATCAGTCCAATCCATCCTTCAACATACTGTCAAAGGTTTCTTTACAGACCATATTTGCTGACTATACTTAGCATCTAGATACTCATTTCCATGTTTTAAAACATATCTAAGATTCATCAGAATTTTTTTTTAAAAGGGTGCAAAAATTCAGACTGTCTATGCTAAAAAACAGAGCTAATTTGGTCTTGGCTCACATAGGGCTTATTGAATGTCATACTTCCAAACAAAAACTCATTTGTTCATTGCTTCAAAAATTTGTATTTAGGATTTTTGAGCATATTAAACTAGTATTTAGTCATTCCCTTGTTTATTTGAGCAAACCCTAGGTAAAGTTCCCTTCACAACTCTGTTACAGACTGCCATTTATAGTTTTATAGTCAAAGTCTTCAACTTTTTGCACCTTAATCTTTTATATTTCCCCAAAAACCATTAGGATGTGAAAGAACATGCATATAAGAATAGTCTCACCAAAAGTTAGTGAATTCCATCCATTGAAAAGAGAGAAAACAATATTTCATGTCTACTGTTTACCCTAATGAGGGTTCTTAATGCTTTTTAGAAAATTTGCAAGAACTTTCTCGATATCCCACCAAATTGCATGAAACAAGATCCAAATGGAAGGTGATTGAGGAATACAACACTTAAAACCAAATTTTCATGCTTTTTAGTTTTCATTGGGCCGTACATGGCCTGAAAATAGAGATTTTCTATAGAAATATGCTTAAAAATAGTATTCCCATTGATCTAAATCATTCATTCAATCACCCATGAGTTGCAATTGTATACAAAATCCTTTTTAAAGGAATCCAAACTGAATTTACACCTTCCAAATAATTACTAACTACCTATCCACGCCCAAAACCAAAGTGACCTTCCATATTCCATGTGTTGCATTATGCAACTTTACTATTTTTGCAATTTTATACATTTATGTTAACAACCTTTGCATTTTGTTGCAAAATTGGACCTAATACACATCAAATGACCTCCAAATGACTTCACTAAATGGAAAATGACTTTTCTAACCTTTTTACAAGGTAAAGACATCAAAATTGCATCAGATTACCAATTTTCTACAATGAAGCATGAGACTGTCATGGTGCTCCTGCACCAAACTCCGAGTACCATACTCTTAGTACTCAACTGCTAAAGATACTTATAATTAAGGTGTCCAAACCTCTATGTGATTCTCTACAAGATGACTCAAAACCATGAAACATGTACAACCAAGACCCATGATCTTCTTTGCTTTAAGCAACAATCATCTCTAAATGGTGTAGGTGTTGAATAACTACATCATGTGGTGAAATATCAACTATATTTTATTACTAGTATGGAAAATCTATTATACTACAAGAAGATTAGCCAAAATTTCAAGAACATAGAGAACAACCTCAATGCTACCTTCTATCAATTGTATTGTCCATGTCCCCATAACTACAATCTCTAAAGAATTTCCCACTAAAATCTGAGAAGTACTGATTTCACATTTCCTTTAATTGCCCAAAACAACATGTTGGAAGTGGCCAGAATAGAGATAGATTGAGTATTTGTTGACCAAAATTCCTAAACCTACCTATGGAATTGGCTTCTCCACCTGCACATTGCCTTCTAACCATCTTGTGATTTAAGTGCTAGTCTCACTCAAAAGAATGAACCGAAACCATATATTTAAAGCCTCCTTAGGTGAATCGACAATGCATATGTATTAGATTTTAGAAAGTGACTTTGATGTAGAGGATGCTAAACAACCCAATGTCAAAGCAATTCGACATACAAGACACTAAAGCCTAACATTTTAAGCCGCCTTCAAAATAAACAAAGAAAAACTGTGAGCCAAATAATTGGAAATTGCAGGTCGATCTTAAACAAGATGGTTGGACGCAACTGGTTCTTGAAGAAAATGGTGGCTTAAATGAGCAATGTGTTTCGATCTGCAATATGGTATCTATGGCATATGCTACTGTGTTGGAATTGGAAAAGTGGGAAAAGTGGCAAGACAAATTCCTCCAAACCCTACAAATTAGTGACAAAAAAATGCCATGAAATTTGCAAGTAGGCCAATAGGCCACAAAAAAGCTTGCAATAGGCCAAAGGAACAAATTTTTGACCAAATGGTAGATGGGTAGAGGGTAGATTAATCCTCCACTATTTTTTTTTTATAAATTTTACAATTTTTTATATAAATAGCTAAACAAAATTGTGAAAACTAAAAATTACAAATTTAACAAAACGAAAGGTATTTTTTCATTTCTTGAACTTTTCAAACACAATGACAATGTTTGTTTCACTCCACAATACTTCGTTGATAGGTATCAAGATTGATTCACCAAAAATGATAAGGAACTTGTAATTCAATGCTTGATACCATGATGGAGGAGAAAATAATTAATGCAATAGGGGAGAGGACCCAGTAGTTGAGCATGTTTCAATAGTTGTGATAGTAGTTATTTACATAATGCCCAATAGTTGTGATAGTAGTTGTTTATATAATGCCCAATAGTTGTGACTTGATTACCCATAATTAAACAAAATGTATTCATTTGATCTAAAAAGAACCAATCATGCGATGCCACATCAGCTCTCAACTACCCATGTTGTGAATGCACAAGTATTGGTCTCACCTTTTTTTTGGGCATTTTTGGACACCTTGACAAAAAGCATGCTGATGTGGCATCATATTTGATGATGTGGCCCTAAAATGAAAGTTATAAGTAGGGGACTTTCCAAGTAAGCTACTGTAAAAATTAGGGGTGATTTGAAATTTCCACGTAGGATTTTGAGAATCGTGAAGTTAGGGTGCACAACTACTGGGTCCTCTCCCCTATGAAAACTACCATAAAATGAATCAAGCACAATGCAAAAGCCAAATAACTATCATAGAATGTGTAGAATACAATGATCACTCCTTATTTATATAGGACAAGGAGGAGGTAGGAAGGTGAAATAGAAAGACTAACTAACCCTCTAAGTGGTGTGAGACATGTAGAACACTTGGGACAAGTGCAAAGACATGTGTCAAGTGTCTATGAGGTGAAACAACTAAACCACTAAGTGAACTTAAGCTAGCATGAATAAAAATTCTAGGTGTATGAACTAGATAAATGATAACTACGTGGATAAAGAATATTTTCACAGTAACAATTTGTTTTAATGGGGTAAGTGCATGGAAATGGTATATAAAAAAGGGGCCAAAAGTGCTCACTTCATTTTTTTTTAATTTAGCTAAACCTAAACTTGGATGAGAAATTTAAAATTCATGCACTTGAAATTTGAAGATATGACAAGAACAAGAATTTTAGCACTCTAAATCTAGTTTCTAATTTACTAATATTTTTCAAAAATAGTTATGGTTAAGAGGATAAGATTTTGTGCACACACAAGTGTTCTTATTTTTCTCACTAAAATATAGAATAGTGTCTGATGTGTGCCTCCCCTTTTTTTGTTGCATTAAGTATTTTTTAAAACCAATTGGTAGAAACATAGTTAAGAGTGAGTACTAGAAGTTTCATATCTTTTTTGTAATTTTTTATTGAATATTTTGTGTGAATTTTCAAAGTGGATGCATCTTGAAAATTGCATCACTAAATGTGCACATCACATAACTTGCACAATAATAAGCAAAAAATATAATTTTTTCAATGTGTAAAATAATGAAGTGTTGAACAATCTTTTATATTTTAAAGAAAATATTAATAATCAAATCAAAAGCCATAAATAAAAAATAGAGACATATGTATGTGAGGAATTTATAAAAAATATTAATAAAATAAAATTTAAAAAATGTTATATATTTCAAATATTAAAAAATTATAGCATTAGAAAGCTAAGAAGACGTATGAAATTTTGGTGGTAATCTTATTAATTTATATTATTATACAATGTGTACATCAGATGGCGTGCAAGTGAAAAACTCTATTGAAGGTCAAAAACATGTGAAATAGAGGTAAATTAGCAGTTCAAGCCTTTAGGCTTGTTATTCAAACATATTCCACAAAAAAAAGGTAGGATTTTTTTGACTAAAAAATGTGAGAGAATTTTGTGCAATATAACACATGAGCACCTTTCATACATCAAAAAATGTGAACTTGCATTTTGTGAAACACAAAATGTGAGCATATTTCATGTTCCACAAAATGCGATCACATTTTGCAGAACATGAGACATAATTTTTTATAAAATAAAAGATACAAATCTCATTTCTTAAAATTAAACACTCCCTTTCTTTGAGCTCCCTTTGATCTATAATTCTTCTTCTATATCTCTTTCTCTCTCTCTATCTAACGCTCTCTATCTATCTCTCTTTATCATTCCCTCTCTCTATCTCTCTCCCTCTCCCTTGTCTCTTCATTTCTATCCCTCTCCCCCTCTCTCTCCCTCTCCATCTCTCTTTATACTTTATATGAATCTCCCCCTCTCCACCTCTCTCTCCCTCTCTATATCTCTCTCCCCTCTCTCTTTTCCTCTCTCTATATCTCTCCCCTCTCTCATACCCTATATTTATCCCTTCTCTCTACCCCTCTCTCTATCTCTCCCTCTCTCTACCTCTCACTCACACTCTCTATTTATCTCTCTCTATCCATTTATCTCTTTATATGTGTGTGTGTATTTCCATATCCCTCTATCCTATTATATATCTCTCTCACTATATATTTATCTCTCCCTCTCCTTATCTACTCTTCGTCTCTTTCTCTATCTCTCTATACAAGCCATCTCTCTTTATATCTCCCCATCCCCCTTTCTCTTATAGCCCCTCTCCCCCCTCATTCATCTCTACCTTTCTATCTCTCTCCCCCTCCTCCTCTCCCTCTCTATCTCTCCCTCTATATTTCTCTATCCTTCCTCTTTCTTTCTCTCCCTATCCCTCTCTCACAGGCTCTCTCACTTTCTCACTTTCCATCTCTATCTATCTATCTATCTATCCCTCCCTCCATCCCCATCTATCTATCCTCTCTCTTTATTTGTCTCCCTCTCTCCCTCCTCTCTCTCCCTTGCTTTCCCTCTCTCTATTTCTCTCTTTTCGATCTCTCTATATCTTTCCCTCCCTACCTATCTATCTCCCTCTCACTTTTTGAATCTATCTCTCTATTTATCCCTCACTCTCTGGGTAAGTGCACAAAGTTGAGTCCACGAAACGTGGAAGTTTTTGCCTCAACCAAAAAATTGAAATCGACATTGAGGAAACGAGATCCCAATTTTAATAAATGGGATCCTAATTTTTAAAAATCGAGATCCTGTTATGGTTTGGGATCCTGAGTCTGAGACGGAACAAGATATCGCTTTTTAAAAATCGAGATCCTGTTTCCCATCGAATTCTGAACCGATGGAAAAGGCACGAGATCCCGATTCTCATGAAATGGGATCTCGATTACTAAAAAATAGGATCCCGATTTCTACAAATCAGGATCCCATTTTGTAGAAATCAGGATCCCGTTTTGTATTGCTATTTATTTAAAAGAAAATAGACTTCACTGCATAGCAGATGGGACCCCGAGTATTGGCGACAACAACCCCCACAATTAGCTACAGGTACCCCCCTACATGCCATTTTTTTGCATTTTTTTATTTTGAATTAAAATTTTGAAGAAAATAAGTGAATTTAGCATGTTTTTTTAATTTATTTCACGTTTTAAGTATTTTTTTAAACTGTTATAGTAGAAATGAATAATTGTAAAAATAGACAAAAAAATGCAATGAAACCTGAAGGTTTTTTAATAAAAATGAAAAAATGAACCTTGAATTGTGTTTTAAAAATAAAATTTAACTTTTGAAACCTAAATTGTTCGATTAAACCCAAAAAAAATGAATTTGAAAACCCTAATTGAAACAAAACAAAAAAAAATTGCATTTCAAAACATTAGAAATCAAGATGAAATAAAAACATTGCATTTGCAAATCCAAATCAAGCTTTTTGAAACCTTGAATTCAAATCAAATGAAAAAATTGAATTTGAAACCCTAGTTTGAATTGAAACAAAAAAATTTCATTAAAAACCCTAACTGTTTAAAATTGAAACCCTAAATTGAATTGGAAGAAAGAAATTGTTAAAACCCTAAATTGGAATCGAACAAATCATTTTGATTTTGAAAACTAGGTAATTTCGAGCTCAAAAAAATTTATTTGCATTGCTTAAATGTTTTAAATTTTATTTGCTTCGTATGGAAAAAATGATATATATTAAACTTTAGTTTCAATGTTAAATTATAATTAGATTAGAAATCAATATGTTAAAGAATAGTTAAAATTCATAGAGTTTATCTTGATGTTTGTTTGCTAATTTAGTTAGCAAATTTGTAAATCTAAGTGTGCGTACAATCGATTCCAATTGACACTAACTTGCAAGTCTAAATTATGCCAAGGGCCACCCAAACTTCACCCTAAGTTTGCTAAACCCTAGACCCTAAACTGTAAAATCTAAACCCTCAACACTAAAGCATTTTGAAATTTATGAACCCTAGGACCCTAATCTTCATTGACATACCTAAACATTATGCAGGTTCAATGTCAAGAATGGGTCTATTTGGTAGATTTATGAAAACTATTTTGAATATCTTGAATGCCATGTGCTATAATTATAGCACCTTAAATTGGAAACACTTGGGTATATATATATCATATGAAATTTAAATCTAGGAAGGTGTCTATTATATAGAGAGTTGATAATACATGGAAAGAGTTTTGTATGGGAGCATATGTATTAAGAAAACATACCACATGACTCCTATAGGATTTTTAAGATGTGATCCTAGATAATAATCCACCCATCCTCAATCATAATGGATTCTTTAGCAATTAAGAGATTCAATAACCATAAAATTACCTATATTTTGATACTATATAGATTTAAGTGGAAGGATGTAAATGCATCAATAAGGAGATCAAGATGGAACCATTTAACACCTACAAGGTACACCTATTACATGGGAAAGGAGGAGGTACATGATGATAGTTTGGAGGAACTACATGCTATTATTACAATTTAGAAATAGGAGGATGATTCATATAAAAGAAATATAATTAAATATTTATATTATTTAATATATTATATTTAATATAATATACTAAATAATATAAATATTTAATATCATAAAATATAATATAAGATTACAATTAAGGATAGGTAATGTTACAATTTACTTGGGGTTTTAATGAGGATTAGGCTTAAGATTCAATTAGGTTTGTAGTAAATGGTTAGGTTACAATTAGGAATATATGATAAATATTAATATAATTATAATACAAATATAAATTAATTTAAATATAAGATAATATAGGAATACATTTAAGATTAGGTAAAGGTTATAATTTAATTAAGTTTCAATTAGGTTTGCAATTCAATTAGGATATGGTTAGGGGTGGGGATAATTTAGCATTCTATTATTGTTAGAGTATGGGTTGCATTTAATATTATTGTTATTTTTGTGATATGTATAGATTGATTCATTTTTAACATGATACTTTTTTTTATTAGAGGGGTAAACACTTTTGACCCAGATCTAGATGGAACCAATGAGGCTATAGTATGACTCAATTTGGACCTCACTAGACATCTAGATCCCCTTAAGCCATCCTATCACCTTAAATCATTAATCGATTTCTTAAGGGGTCCCAATATGACAAATTTCTTAAGGGGATCAAAGAAGTTCTTAAAATTTGGTGAAGTTGCCCAAGGCAACCAAATTTAACAATAATAAGATCGTGCAAGATTATAATATGAATGAGATTTCATGATCTAGGTTGGTCAGTTGAACAAGAGTAGGATCAATCAACTATTCCACAAGAAAAAATGTTCTCCTTTTCACTAACTCTGTAAGTTCATTAAATATTCCAAGGGGCACCAAAACTTTACGCTAAGTTTTGTAAACCCTAAACCCTGAACTCTAAAACCTAAACCCTAAACACTAAACCATTCATTTTGTCCTTAAAGGCTCTTAATGAAATTTGGTTGCATTGGGAAACTTCACCAAATTTTATTCACTTGAGCCATGTAATTTTCTCCTAGGACCTCACTAGACGTAAATCCCCTTAAGCCATCATGTCACCCTAAATCGTAATTTGATTTTCTTAAGGGGATCAAAGAAGTTCTTAAAATTTGGTGATCAAAGTTTCCATCATGATCTAGGTTGGTCAGTTGAAACAAGAGTAGATCTCAATCAACTATTCCACAAGAAAATGTTCTTCACTAACTTGCAAGTTCATTAAATATTCCAAATTCTAAACCCTAAACCCTAAACACTAAACCATTCATTTTATCCTACCCAAGATCATAAAGTGAAATTTGGTTGTCTTAGGAAAGTCCACCAAATTTCATTCCCTTATGCCATGTAATTTTGTCCTAGATCTTACTTCACATATATCCCCTTAAGTTATCCTATTACCCAGAACCCTAAATCCATCATTTTTTTCTAGGCTCTTAATGAAATTTGCTGTCTTAGGCAACTCCACCAAATTTCATTGCCTTATGCCATGTGGAATTTTTCCCAAAGCATCTTACTACATATCCCCTTGCTATCCTATTACCCTAAACCCTAAACTCCCAAAGTCTAAACCCAGAACCCTAAAGCCATCATTTTTTCTTAGGCTCTTAAAGAAATTTGGTTGCCTTAGGAAACTCCACCAAATTTCATTCCCTTATGCCATGTAATTTTTTCCTAGGATCTTACTATATGTAGATCCCCTTAAGCTATCCTATTACCCTAAACCCTAAACTCTAAAGTCTAAACCCTAAACCCTAAAGCCATCATTTTTTCTTTAAAGGCTCTTAATGAAATTTGGTTGCCTTGGGAAACTTCACCAAATTTTATTCACTTGAGCCATGCCTTTTTCTCCTAGGACCTCACTAGATGTAAATCCGCTTAAGCCATCCTATCACCCTAAATCATAATTTTATTTTCTTAAGGGGTTCCAATATGACATTTCTTAAGGGGATCAAAGAAGTTCTTAAAATTTGGTGATCAAAGTTTCCCAAGGCCCAACCAAATTTAACAATAATAAGATCCTGCAAGATTATACAATATCAATAGTTAATTGTATTTTCAGTCAAGTAAAATGTGCCTTAGACATATAAATGAGGCTTACATATAATTTTATCATTTGTATTCAATTATTTAAGGCCATTTATATTGAATTTTTTAAAAGTATTTCCTAAACATGTATCTTACATCTTGAAATTACAAATCTAATGCAGGTTCACTCATATCTTAAAGATCACATGGATCCATTCAATAATATTCGCAATCCACCTCCACGCCATCCATCTCCAACACCTTCACCTCCACCTCTTCCCACTCCACCTCGTAACCCCCCACCTCCACCACCTGAAATCAATGAACATGCTCGTTTGCAAGCACAAATCAATGCTTCTACTAGAAACATCCAAGATCAAATCAACATTATTCAAAATGAAGAATGTGTTGTACCTCCTGTGAGGATGTTCGCATCTAGGATGCAAACCCTTGTTGATGCTGTCAGGGCTATGGATGGGATCGTAGATGAGCATCGACAATGGATAGAGGAGAGGAGAACTCCTGATTTTGAAAAGGAAAACACAAATAAATGAAGATCTATATAGTAGAGCGCCATAATAGTTTATAAATTAAAACAATGATCTTAAATAGTTATGAATTTATAAGTTGGGTGAACGATGGATATTTTCTGTGATGAATTTATAAATTTGGTTCCAAATGAATATTTTTAGTGACATGAATTTATGATTTTGGTTCTAGATGGATATTTTTAGTGACATGGATTTATGAATTTGGTGGAATTTATGAACTTATAATGAATAGTATATAATAGTATATATTTTATGACTATCTACTAGATCATGATTTCTCCTACTAAAAAATTGTAATATATATGTGCGTGTGTGTGTGTTAGACATAAAATGATATTTTGTGAATGTTTCAAGTTTATTGTTTAGTATGTATGTGCATGTATTAAAAATTTGCATATATAGTTCTTAAATTTTGAAATTTGTATGTATGTACATAGTTTAGTTTAATGATTTGTATGCATGCAAATTATGCATCATATTTTTTATTTTAAATGTACAAGTACATACATTTAATTTTGAATTTTGTATGGACATGCTCTTGAGTTGAAAAATCAATGTATATATATGTGCATTTCAATTAAATATATGATCTTAATATATATGTTGCTCATCCTATTTCAATTAAAAATATGATCTTAATATATGTATGCACATGGACTATTTTGTATGATTTAATGCAGGTGCACGTTTATATCAAGCATATCATGGATGATTTTAACATTGATGATATCATCAATCCACCACCTCAGCCACAACCAGATCCGCCTCCCTCCCCCCTCCACCTCCACCTCCACCTCCCCCTCCCCCTCCGCCTCCCCCTCCACCTCCACCTAATATGCCACATCTAGTACCTTTCACATCTGACGAGGCTCGCTTGAGAGAACGAATAAATGATCAAGTTTTATCCTTACAAAATCAAATCAATGCTATGCAGAGTCAAGCATTGATTCCTCCACATGTGAGACATTTTTCATCTACAATGCAAAACGTTGTTGATTCCATCAAGATGATCGATTATGATCTTGATAGGCATCGACAAGACAGAGAACAAATGAGACAATTTTATTCTAATGGTCTCTCTTACAAACAAATATTAGACCTTAAAATAATGAAAGCCCATATAGCCCCCTACTTTCTTGACCCCACTACTTGACAACCCATTCCACCCAACAAATCTAGAATATCCATGAGGTGGTGTATACATCCACATATGAGTGCACATTTTTGGGATCGATGGTATATGGTTTTTGATAGTCCCCCACATGTTAATTGGGAGTGCCCATTGTATTTTTTGAGAAAATTGTATGTAGAGTTTATTTTGGGGAAAAAGCCCAATTATTTAGATTTTAGATCATTTCAGGTTGTTGGTGGCGGCATGCCACAACACACCTAGTTCAAGTGGATGGGGAGATTCTGGTGTTTCATTTGGTCACATCAGTTCATTTGTAGAGTTCCTCGTAGCAGAACATCACCCTGAGGACACTACGACACAGGTATAAATATGCATCTAGATGTACGCTCATTTTATAAGAATTTTTATGGTTGTATATATCAAAGAAAAGTTTGCAATTTATTTTAACAATCAAATTTTTTGGTGTACAAATGACACTAACAATGCAAGGGCAATCATCTATTCCATGAGTACATACATCGACACCAGTCACACTTGACAACCCTTAGGGGGTATTTTGATTTCAATTTAAAATTATATATGAAATCAGTAAATTATTTAACTTGAGTTTTAAATTTATAATTGAATCACATATATGTTTGAAAATATTCATGTTGGTTTAGGTGAGTCAATCTAACTATGTTGATTCCCCAAGGGATTGTCAAGACTCCTACATCGAAAGTCTCACATCCAAAAATGTCCTACAAATCAAGTTTCTACTTCAGGTATAGTTACAATTTTATGAGTTTTGAATTCACTAGATATATGAAATGCATGCATGCACACTTGTAAATATTATAAGTGTTAAATGTCTATGTACATGTATGTCTAGGTTGATACCACAATAAGAATGGGAATTGGGCAAACATTTGATGTTGTAGTTACTTGTGAGGCCATTGATTTCCAAGTTGTTTACAAAACTTTCTAGACAAAATGTGCAAACTTGAATATATATGTATATATTAACCTAATTAAATTGTACATGCTTTAATTTTGATCTTGTAGGACTTTGTTAGTGCAACTTTCAGCCCTGACCCAGACATAGTTACACCACCGGGAGGACATGTAGAGTAGGTTTCAGATCAAATGGTAATTTAATTTTTTTATTATATTTAAAGTAATTGAGTAAATTTTTAAATTTCAAGAATACATACATGCTATGATGAGCTTCACATATTCTTTTTCTTTTATAGCATGAGACACATCTTGTAGTTGAGCATGTACAGACAGGCCCTGGAGAAGAGCCTAGTGCACAACCTCAAAATACGATACAATTAAAATATGATAAATTATGAATTAAATTGAATTAAAAAATTTAATTGTAGAGTTGTACATCTAATTTTGAATTTCTTTGTCTTGTTTATGTAGATTGATTTAGAGAATTTAGAGGTTTCTTCAGGTGCACTAGAGCATCTAGATGTAGATATGATGGTAATTTAATTTTATGATGGATTATAAATTAAATTGTCATTAAATCATTTTTTATTGTCTTACATCTAATTTCATCTTTCTCTTATGTATAGAGTGTTTCAGGTCATCCACATAGTTCGCATGGTGTGAAGAGGTCTCTTGATTATAGAGATAGTACATGACCTAGAAACATGTGATTTTATGTGTTATATTTGTTTATTTCATGGACTATATTTCTTGTTTATCATGTACTTTGTTGGACTTTATTTCATGTGCGCTTAATATATTGGTTTCATGCACTTAATATGTTACATAAATTATGGAATTTATTATTGTTTAAAATTTTAATTTACACATGTACATTTATGCATTTTATGTTCATAGTCGAGACATTAATATAGGACATTAATGTGAAATTTAGTGATCTCATACATGGATTATATAGGACATTTTAATATTTACAATAATCGGTCAATAAATCATAATTTACAAACAAAAGCAATCTATTTATATACTAGAAATTTAGGGTCTAAACATGAATTGCATTAAAATATGGGTCAAGTGGACATGGATCTTATGCTTAAAATGTGTAGATGCACTTCCAAAATCTACATAAGTTATTATTTTAATATTATTTGGAAATAATCATGTGAATGTAAAGTCTTTGGATTATTGCATATTTAGATTAATATCAAGTTGGTAATGAAAGTATTTAACATGTCAAATTTAACAATAGGAAAAATTGAGAACATTTCAAAAAGGAAAAAATAGTTATAAAATCAAAATAATCTTCAACTATAATAATGATTGCTCAAAATACACATGAATTAACACTGTACATGAATAGTAGAAATCTTCCAACATAAAAAATATTCAATATTTTAAAAAAAATTAAGAACATTTCAAAAAGGAAAAATCACTAATATTCTATTTTATTCAAAATTAACATATATATGTAAATAAATATTAAAATTTTAAGGCTTTACTAAAGGTTTTATTGTACAAAAATATAGCAACTTAGGATTAAGGTTAGGGTTATAGGATAAAGCTTTGGGTAAAGGTTAGGATTAGGACACAACTAGAGTTAGGGTTAGGTTTCAATTAGGGTTAGATACAACAAGGCTTAGGAATATGATTAATTTTAGGACAGGGTAAGGGTTCAATACGGGTTGGGTTCTAATAACGGTTAGGGTTAGGGTTCAATTAGTATTATAGTTAGAATCAGGGTTCAATTCTAACTCTAATTAAAATTCTAATCCTAACCATAATAATACTCATAGAAGATTAGAGAATAAAAGTGCTATTAATAAATACTATAAATAATAGTTCATCTAACAGTTAATTTATAAGTTGTCAAAACAAATAATGACGCCTTTAAGGGGGTGTCTAAAGGTCAATAGAACGCCTTAAGGGGATGTCTTAAGGGGTTATAATATGTCTTAAGGGGATGTCTAAAGGGGTCATAATAGAACGTGTTAATTAAGGGGATGTCCTAAGGGGTCTTAAGGATGTCTAAAGGGGTCATAATAGAACATGTTAATTAAGGATGTCTAAAAGGGTCATAATAGAATGTCTTAAGGATGTCTTAAGGGGTCTTAAGGATGTCTAAGGGGCCATATTGAACATGTTAATAAGGATGTCTAAAGGGTCATAATAGAACGCCTTAAGGGATGTCTAATGGGTTATACTCATGTCTTAAGGGATGTCTAAAGGGTCATAATAGAACGCAGCACTAAGGGATGTCTTATGTCTTAAGCGGATGTCTAAAGGGGGCTTGGCATAGAACATGTTAATTAAGGGATGTCTAAAGGGCTCAATAGAATGTATTAAGGATTTATTAAGGGTCATAATACTTAAATATATATAGAATATTGATTTGATACATAGAAGTACATAGAGTATGTTTAATTTGTAAGTATGTATGTACATATATGTCATCTCCAAACAATGTTTACAAAATTTGGATATGCCATCTCAAGAACATGTCAAACTCATGCCTAGAATGTAGTAGGTCTTCACACCACCTGATATCAAAAAGGTACAAGCAATATCAATGAAATCATCAAAACATACATATTTTAATTTATATAAAACTATCTATATGTACACAACTCAAGCACCTGCATTTAAAAGTATTCCACATATGTGTGTAGGTTGAATCCAGGCATCCTCTCCTTTTTGTTTCAAAGTATGATCTAGCAATGCAATGATGGCTTTAGGATACGTAAATGACAATAAATCAATTTTAACTATTAATGTCCAAGCAATATCAATATAATCAAAACATGTATTTAAATATAATTTAACTAATAATTACCTATTTTTACCAAGTATTCCATGTTGTCTAGCTTGAATTTGGTAATGGATTCAGATCCTTTTGTGATTATGCCCTGTTATTATATAAAAAGAACAGCTTTAAATCAATTTCAACTAATAACACACTTGGACCAATGTCGAAACATGTATTTAATGTATTTAAAAGGACAAAATAAAACTAAAACTATATTTTCATCATATTTATTTTAATTCATTGTACCATCTACATCCTCTCTTTTTGCAATGCATCTATGATTGCCTCATGCTCTTCCATAGAAATTGACCATAGCAATTTTTTTGAAGGTCTTCCATGATACCGCTCTAGTTTTATATTTGTTGCCACCACCAAATGTGAATAATGCATAATATTTTTGTGTTTCATAGTCTTCAAATGCAGGTAGAACATTTTTTCTTCTCAAGTATTTTCGTAGCCAAGTGCCAACAACCATCACCAATCCTATTGGAAAACATGTTCAAAAACCACCATCAAATAACTTCTCAAAATTTACTTAAGGGGATCAAAGACTAGTTCTAAAAAATTTCTTAAGGGGATCTAAAACTTGTTATCAAAATTTGCTTACGGAGGTGTCTTAAGGGGATCACCGTACCTGTTGGATAATGAAAGAAATCATCATCTTCTCGAGGTGTTAACAACTTATGTTTAGTTTCCACACAATGAGCCAACCAATATTTTGTTTTCTCTTCATTCCCCTCAGGTGCAATAACTGCATACACATGTCCTGCCAACAAAATTCGATTTAATAACTTGTGCATATCCATATAACTAATTTATTATTAAAAAACAACTTAATAAAGAAAAATAAAATGAAATAAATTAAATTAAAATTACCTTCTTGTACAAGGTCTGAAACATGATCATAATCTTCAAATGCAAACAATTGATCATTTTCTTCAATAGTTCTTTCATATTGATTATGTGCTTCTACAGGTGTCAACGATCTTTGCTCCCATTGTTCAACCCATTCTGTATTTTCACAAGCTTCCCAATCTCCTAAGATACAAAAATGGCAAAAACATGCAAGCTCCCTTGTCCAAATAGTCCATGTGCTTGCTTTCGCACTCCTAAATGAATGCCATTTAGTAGATCCACTAATTTTCTCACAATCAACTCTAGATACAATGTTTTCTTCTTCCACCAACCAAAAGAATCGATGAACTGTAGAGTAATCACTCGAAGCAGGTGCAGATAATCTTCTATTACACCAATCCACAATTTCATGTGCATTTTTAAATTTTACTGAATCCTCGAATTTTAATTGTTCTCTAGCAAGAATTCTTTTGACACACGCACCAGCTCCATCATGTTCTCCTTTACCATGCCCAGCTTCAAAAAAACTCCATATATGTTGGACATTAAGTTCTTTGTGAACCCTACTTAACCAATAGAACATTCTAGCATTTTTGAACTACCCCGTACAATTATCTGACCATATGAGGTGTTCTTTCACATGGATTCCTCTTTCTCTTAAATTTCTATAAAATATACTAAAACAATATTGAACAAACTCTGATGAGTGTAACTCCATTGTCACCAAATAAAAAATGATACCCTCAAAACTTTTATATCATTCTCGCTATCATTTGTAGTTGCTCATAAACACATGGACAAACATAGCTACTTGCATTGAATTATAATATTGAGATTGAATTTCCTCTTGTGGAGCTAGAGTATAGTTTTCTACAAAATCAACCAGTGGCTTTATAGTACCAATTGAAAATAGGTTTCTACATGCATGAAATTGGCCATCAAGCCATCAAGCATGTTGAGAGTGCATGACATATTTTGATACAATCTTATTATTAAATTCACTAATGAATGCATGCACACTAACTTTTTGTGTAACTAAATCACAACGCTTTCCTATTTTTCCATCTTTTAAAGAATAGTGAACATTCCTAAATCTTTTGACGTCTACTAATTGTTGTCCAAAATCATGATCAACACTTTCATGCAAACAAATTCCTAAAAATGAAAGATTTCCATAGTTAATGCATTTTCCAAAAATACAGGAACTTAAATAAAATAATTTATCATTAGATTTTTCACAAAACAAACCTGAAATAAACTCTCTTATTGCTTCAAGTGGCATATCAATACCACAATCCTGTATAATCATGTTAGAATGCAAGGTACAACGTATATATTGAAAAACATCATAAAAATAACGAAATTGAACATGTATTTTACAACAACAAGATATTCGTTGCTTATTAATTTTTACATACCAGGTTTACATTTTTCAAAAGACCTTTGACTTATTTTAATATTACCAGGTAACACTGAATCACTACAAAATTTCTTTGTATAAAATTCAAATTTCTTGTGTTTGTATCTAGGTGTTTTTGGGCGCAGGATCGCTAACTTTGGACCCCAATTTAAATTTTAAATATCTCTAGCATTAGATGAAACCCCTTAGCATTATCATGCCACAATATTTTTCAATCAAAGATTTTAATTTCAACATTCAATTTTTATATCGACCGTAGTCGCCCAATCGAAACTCCAACATTGATTGATAGGATCATTTTCTATACTCTCTTCTTTTTGCCGCTCTTAGTAATGTTTTAGGATGCATTTTAAAACTTCACTAATATTGCTTACCATTCTTTTATTCAAAGTTGTTTTATTAACTATAGCAGTAGTTATAGCTCTTCTTGCTGCGTTTTTATCTTTAGATCGACTATTTTTCCCAATAGATTGAATGGCACTAGCAACAATAGACATAGCATGTTTTAGTGATTGATCTTTTCTTTTTGGTTTAACATAAAAGCCTAACCTTTTCATTACTTTCCTCATTTTTTGCATTCTCATCAATTTCATCATTAGTTGACATTGAAATGCAATTTTTTACGATAAAATAATTTGGTGTATATTCTATTCGCGTGTGTTCTTATTTGCCTCCAAGAAATTTGATCAGAAGATTATCGAAACACCACTTCCAATTTTAAAAAGTATTTTCATTAAATTCAACATCACATTCTAGATTTTCATCTTCATTTTCATCTTCATCTTCATTTTCATTTACATTTTCATTTCATTTTCATCAACAAAATAGTTTCTATTTTCATTTTCATTTTCATCTTCATTTTCATTAACAAACGGTTCTCATTTTCATTTTCATCAACAAAACGGTTTTCATTTTTCATTTTCATTTTCATCAAAAATATAGGTTTTGTTTTCATTTTCAAGAAAATGATCATTTTGATTTTCATTTGCAACAAAAGATTTTTCTTTTTTGTTTTCAACAAGTTCTATAAAAGTTTCATCTCTAAATATAGTCAATGTCAACATCATTATATCCAGCATCTTGTAAAACTTCTACATACAAATTTACCATTTCACTAACATGTGGATTTGAAGACGTACCTGGATTTGTGCATATTGAAACATTCTCCTTAACATTCAAAGAGGGATTTGAAGACATAGTAGGACTTGTTTGTATAATCACATTCTTCTCCAAATTGACTCCTTGCAAATTAGCTTCATCTACAACTATGGTATCTTCAATGTTTTCATCTTCAATAGTTGTTGAATTGGTTGCTCCACCATCGTTCATTGATTTCATTCTCATTCTTCTTTGTCTTTGTCTTTGTCTCTCTTTTTCTCTATTTGCTTCAACTTCTTGAGGAGTCAATGTCTTTATTCTCTTATTACGAGTTTTATCTCCCATAATTATAAAATTCTCAAGCACAAATGAATTTTAATAGTGAAATACTTCAAAATATTCAATCCAAATTGGAAGTTGAATACCTATTATGATAAAATTCTTCCTCTTGTGTTCCTCAAAACAAGTACAAAACTACCACAATTCCACTTTAAAAATTGTTTTCTTCATGCTTCCTTTCAAAAATTCAATCCATATTGCAAATTGAAACCTTTTGTTCCTCCAAACAAGCACAAAAATAACACAATTTCACCTCAAAAATGGTGTAGATGATGCTCCCTTTGATAAAATCAACCAAAAATCAAACTCACCACCTGTAAATACAATAACTTATGAAAATAATTCATTTTTAGTGCTCTTGGCTGTACATATGAAGTTGCAAAGTTGCAGACTTCACAGTAATTTTGCACAGTGTTTTTAAATAAAATAAACAGGATCTTGTTTATAAAATGGGATCCCACTTATAAAATGGGATCTCGCTTATTATAAAATGGGATCCCGATTATAAAACGGGATCCTGTTTATTAATAAGTGGGATCCCGCTCTATAATCGAGATCCCATTCACCGACATTGAATGTCGGAGCCATTGTAAAGGTAATGGGATCCTGTTCCATTTACAACGGTCAGAATACTGTCAGATGGGAATAAGATATCGATTATAGTATGGGATCCTATTTATTAATAAATGAGATCCTATTTTATAATTGGGATCCCTTTTTTTAAATTTGAATTTTGTTTTGCATCGTGGGCGGGTTTTTGCCAAGGTTTTTGGTTTGGGAAAAGCATTGGAAGTCCGAACGTAGGCCTTCAACTTGGTTTGACTTGAAAGTTGAAGGCCCTAACAATGTCAAAGAAAAATACCGACTTTGGACATATGGCTGACGACCTTTTTTGCAAAATTTTCTGACGAAATTAAAACCCATTTTAGATGAAACAATGCAGATTCTAAATATGTAATTTGTTTTGCAATTGAATTATTTTTTCTATTTTTCAATTAATTTCTAATAAAATTGGTCCATAAACTTTAAATATCAGAGCTTTTTACTATTTTAATAATTTTTGATCAACATAACATTTTGACAAACGGATTGCATGAGAGAAAAAATTAGACAATTCTTTTCAATTTGAAAAAAAATTAGAAAATTATAAGTTTAGGTCATCTTATGCATGTCGTACTTGACGATTTTTCAAAACGACAAATTTGCTTGATAAAAAATTAACAAAAAAAAAAATTCAATAAAAAATTACAAAAAAATATCAAGAGAAAGCTTCAGTGAGTCATAAAACTTTCCCAAAAGGATTTAGAAAAATACGATAATTTAAGTCAAAATATGGATGTCGTACACATGCATGGTATGGTAAAAAAAAATGACTTTTAAACAATGGTTTTTAGAAATTCCTATTAAAACTCAATTTGTACAATATGGGTATTGAAATAAATTACATATTTAGAAACTAGACTCCGAGCACTACATTTTATGATTAGTGACTTTTTTAGAGATTTCATATCTAAGTGCTTCAAATTTTAAGCTCAAATATGTCAAATACTGAAAATCAAGGAAAACACTTCCACTTTTTGGCCAAAAAGTGGACTCAACTTCTTGCACACACCCCTCTATCCCATATCTTTCTTTCTCTTTATATCTCTCCCTCTCTATCTCTATGTCTCACCCCTCTCTCTATCTCTTCTACTCCATGTATCCATTTCTCTCTCTCACTATATTTATATATCTATTCCCTTCTTCCTCTTATTTATCTCCTTATTTCACCTCTCCCTTTACTTCTTTCTATTTCTCTCACTATTTCTTTATATGTCTTTTACCCTCTCTCTATATATCCCTCTTTCCCTCTCTATCCCATCTCTCTTTCTTTGTATTTCTCCCTTTCCCTCTCTCTTTCTTCATGTATCTCTATATCTATCCCTTTCTTTATTCCCACTCACTCTTTACTTGTATATCTCTCTGTGTCCATATATCGAGCTTTATATATGTATACCCTGATATTTATACTTCTCTAGGTGAGAAAAACAACTAAAAATATGAATGAAAAAATACCAAGGACACCTCAAGATTCGCCAAAAGAGAGTGACAAAACAATAAGGAAAGTAGATAGCACAAGACAAATAGTTTTACCTTCCTTTGTTGTTGATACTCCTTTGATTGGCCCTTGCTTAAGATGGGATGTGTGCTCCTTGATGGCTCTATTGAAGATCTTTACTATGTGCTTGGATGTAAATGCAAGTGGATGTAATTGAAAATTGGGTGATTTCAAAATGGCAGCATGTAGTTGCAAATTGACTAAGTGTTGTAAATGCTTATTGAGAGGGGGTATTTATAGAGGAACTTGAATTCTCTAGAAAATTCAAGGGTCAAGATTGATCCAACAAGGTCAAGATGAAGGGCTATGGTGGGTTGAGAACCCACAAGCCCTCACATCTTGACATGTGGAGGGTGAAGTGGCCAAGGGTGGATGAGATGGAAATGAGTTGTCAAGAAGGTGCATGAGGTGTAAAAAGGACATGCACCTTGGGGAGTGAGGAGATTTTCACAAAAAGGGATTTCTTGTCCCCAAGTGGGAGTGAAAGGGACATTTGAAGAATTTTAGAATTCCTCAAAAATCTACATGGGAAAAGGAAAGGTGGTTGGGGGGATAAATGTGAATTAAAAATTCACATTCCTAGGATGATTTAGAGGGTAAAAGGTGGGCTCCAAAAAGGTGGGACTTGGTCACATGTGGAGATCGTGACAAGTCCAAGGTTCTAAAAGTCTTGGAAGAATGGATTGTGAATTAAAAATTCACATTTAAAGGAGAGGAATCTAGGGAAAATAAATGTGAATCAAAAATTCACATGGGAAAGGCGGGCAATGTCTAAAAAAGAAAAATGGAAGAATTGACCAAAAAGTGATGCTAAATTTAGCTAATGACTTTGGTTAAGGTTGTGCAAATATTGGATTAGGCTAATTAACAGAAGATTAGAGGCAAGTGGCAAATGTAGGAGGATGTGACATTAATCTTTGATTAAGAGGATGCACATCATAACCCTGAATAATTAAATTAATTCAGATTAGGGTGAGATTATGGAGGATGTGACAAGGAGAGAGAAAATGAGGCATTTTAAATTGATTTTTAAATCAAAAAGAGGAAGAATGACTAAATTAAATAAATTAGTGTATTTATTTAATTTAGAGAGGAATAAGGTAAAAGACAAAGTATTAATTATTAAATTAAATACTTTGCTAGTATGAGACAAAAGGTGTAATATTAATTTAATAAATTAATATTAATATGATAGATGGAAAGGCAGTAATTTTAATCATATGGAAGTGATTAAATTTGGATGCCTACATTTTGCCCCTCTTCGAAATATTGTTGAAATAACAATGTTTCGAAGAAAAGTAAATGTCAGGGATGAAGAAAAGAATGAGGATTGATGCCTCGGCCTGATGAAGAAGAAGAAGGATGCCCTAGCACCTGGTTTGAAATGGATGGAAGGAAGTGGTAGGGTATGCCCCCTCGAGAGGGCGGTTGGGGAAGAAAGGAGGGGCCCCGAATGACGTCTCAATAGAAAGAAATGGAGGAGACCTTTGGATAGAGGACAAAATATTAAGCAACGTTTCCTTTTGAACAGAGTGGATTGGACGTACGGTGTGCGAATGGCGGCTCCGGGAAGTTAGGGATTAGTGGGAGGGATGAAAAGTTAAATAGGAGGTAAAAAATACCTTTGAGGTAGAAAGAGTTAAAAAGGTAATTTAAAAATTTACCTTGGTCATTTTCACTCAAGCAAGTGAGGAAAGGAGGAGAAAGAGAGAGAGGAGACGGAGCAAACATGCCGCAGGATTACGACACCGAGATCGTGCACTGAGTTGATGAGGTGCGGAAACGATGAACTCACTTCGCGGTGCCTCGTAAGGTGAGTACATAAACCTATGCTAGTGATTTTGAAAAATTTGTCCATGTGTGAAAAGATAAACAGAAAAGTGGCATATGGGTTTTATAGGTGGGGAAAAAAGAAAAACTGGGTAGTCAGCAGAAATTCGATTAAATTAAAAAAAAACCAAAGAAAAACCAGGGGGACAGGGGGAAACTGCTCCGCCACAGTGGGGCGTATACGCCCCCCAAAGGTAGGGCGCACACGCCCCGCCGGGGCGGAGCTGCCCCGGGAGGCTGGGTGCAGACGGCCCACCGAGGCGCAGTCGCCCCACGCTTCGGGGCGGAGACGCCCCGCTGGGGCGGAGCCGCCCTAGGCACCAGGGCGCAGATGCCCCGCCGGGGCGGATCCGCCTCGGGGGCTATTCCCTACAGGCGCGTATACGCCCCACGGGGCACAACCACCGCAGGGGCGGAGCTGCCCCGCGGGGGCGGTGACGCCCCGAAAGGGCGTATCTGCCCCGAGGGGGCGGAGCAGCCCCGTGGGGGCGCATCCGCCCCGGGCGGAGCCACCCCGCGGGGACGCAACCGCCTTGGGCGGACCCGCCCCATGGGGGCATAGTCACCTCGCGGGAGTGGAGCCGCCCTGGGAGGGCGGAGCTGCCCCTCGGGGGCGCAGCCGCCCCGGGAGGGCAGAGCCGCCCTGCGGGGGCGGTTACGCCCCAAGAGGGTGGAGGCGCCCCGAGCGGCGGGCACAGACAAGGAGGGCGAAAGGCGGCGCTGGCCAAGAGGGAGGAGGAGCGGCTGGAAAGAAAAGAAAAAAGGAAAAGAATAGACAGGAGGATAGAGAAAAAATTAAAGACGGTCCGAGGTTATGAAGAATTATGTACTGATAAATGGTTAATGTGGATGCATTGTTTGAGGTGGATACAGACACACGAGCGACGGTCGGAGGCACTGACAGCAATGCTAGGAGCGATGACGGGTGCGGAGCATGCGGCTTTGGAGCATGCAGGACTTATGCATTTTTTAGAGGTGCCAGTGCTGAGGGCACATCGAGCGATGCTGACAGCCCTGATAGAGAGATAGAGTTCTGAGACGTCGACATTTTGGCTGCCGACAGAGGAGGTTACAGTGACGCTGGAGGATGTATGGCGCATCCTAAAGCTGCCGATATCAGGGATTTTGTTGAGTGACGTGGAGTCGAGGGGGGCCGAGTTGAGGCAGACTCTGAGAGTACTGTTTGGGGATGTCGCCCTGCCATTGCGTGGTCAGAAGTTGGATGTAGATGGATGTCTGACAGTGGGAGTACCAGCGTTGCCTTTATTTTTAGCGGGGTTGATCAATGGGATATTGCTGCCAGATCGTAGTAGGTAGTTTTGCAGTTTGCGGTTTATGGAGCCGATCCGACATATTGTGGAGTGGCGAGAGGGACAGATTGCATGGGGTGTGTGTGTACTAGCCCAGTTGTATAGAGATATGCATATGATTTGTTATCAGGAGGCAGTGAGCTTGACACATATGACGCTACTATAGGTTTGGGCATGGAAACACATTACAGTGACTAGACTGATTGTTGTGCGGGAGGGAGAGGTGGATGATTCAGAGCCCCTGGCATGGAGATATGGAGAGGGAAGGGGCTGGCTTATTCGTCATAGGTGGGTGGGAGATGTGGAGGTATGGAGGAGGAGGATAGATGATTTGGTGGAGGGAGACATAGTTTGGCGACCATATATGCGACGACGCTTCAGGGGATGGAGAGAGGAGACTGCGAGACATAGTGGGTATTTTATGGCGCAGTGTGTCCTGATTGGGATGCTTCCACGGATAGTGGAGATGCACCGACCAGATAGGGTGCAGAGACAATTTGGGCAGACGCAGGATATTCTAGGTCCGCCAGTGATGTTTCGACGGCTCACCAGAGAGCGACCATGGGGGCGTGCGATTAGCCCCACAATGGCCAGAGCATCATGGGCAGCGACAGTGCAGGTACCCTACCCTGGGAGATATGAGGGAGTAGCAGATGCAGGAGTGATAGATCGATATGACCGGTGGTTTCGCAACCACCTATGGGATAGGATTACACCTTTGGTGCCGATTGTAGGAGCTGTCGGATTTAGATCAGAGGATGAGCGGCGTGGGGTGAGAGAGGGAGGACATCCCAAGCTGGAGATGGAGGAAGAGAGGATGGAGGCAGTGGGACGGGCAGGTAGGAGGAGGAGGAGGAGGGGGACCAGGGGGCAGCGGAGGAGGATGAGAGAGGCGAGACGACATGAGAGGAGGAGAGATCGGGAGCCGGATGTGGGAGGACAGGAGGGGTCAGAGGTAGAGATGATACACGCAGTGGAGGGTAGAGGGGGCCAGCAGACTGGTATAGGGGGCAGAGTATGCCAGAGGAGAGTCTTGGGACGGGCAGAGCAGGGAGAGGGGAGACAGCCGGATGGAGGTCAGGAGGGGATGGAGGCCAAGGGGCAGCCAGAGTTGATAGCGGGCAGGAGGCGACTGATGAGGGTACAGATCGTGATAGATCATGAGGGCGCCCGAGAGGATACTGAGACCATAAGTCAGCCAGAGAGGGTGAGGAGTGGAGGACAGTAGAGGGGAGGGCAGGAGCCTCCTGTTGTAGAGATAGGAGAGAGTGAGGATGAGGAGCAGCCGGAGATGGGAGAGCCGCAGAGATTGATGAGAGTGGGGAGGCATGGTCAGCCGCGGAGAGTGCGAGTCTGTCCTTCCATGGAGGATTTGGGGGGTGAGCAGGAGGAGGAGGCTAGGGAGAGTGATGAGGCTATGGAGATAGATGGCGAGGTTCCAGATCTAGAGATTTGGGATGTAGAGCCATTAGCGGTGGTTCCTGTCAGTTCCTCAGGGGTTGTGATTGGTCAGAGTATAGATCAGAGGCTGAGGGTGGCAAAGGCAGAGGTGATCAGACTCAAAGTCGAGCTATCGAGAGTGCCAGTAGCAGTTCAGGGGACTGAGAGAGCTTTGATGGAGTTGCTGTTGAGAGAGAGGGAGGTACTACGGGCTGACATGCAGGGGTTACGGGATGAGTTAGCTGCGGTTAGTTGGGACCGAGACAGACTAGAGGTGGAGACTATTATATTGCAGGCCAGAGGGGCAGCAGTGGGGACGACTGTATCGGCAGGTAGTGGTTAGCAGGTGGATGATCTCCGGCGAGAGCGAGATGAGTTACAGGACAGAGTGTTTTGATTGGAGCAGATGGTGGGAGAGATGGGGGCGATGCGGGAGAGGGAGAGACAAGTGAGGGAGTAGGTTCGGACCATGCAGATGGAGAGAGACACAGCACAGGCGCGAGTTCAGGTGTTGCAGGGTGAGCGAGATGCAGCACTGTCGAGAGTCCAGGAGTTGCAGGGGGAGAGGGATGGGGCAGTGATTCGGGCGGAGACGGCACAGAGAGAGAGAGATGCTGTAGAGAGACAGATGCAGATACTGCAGGGGGAGCGGGATGTGGCAGTGGCACAGTGGCAGTCTATGCAGGGCAGTGATGTGATAGGGGGGATATGCATGGATTAAAGAGGGAGAGGGATATCGCAGTAGCCAGAGCGGTAGCTGCTGAGGAGATGAGAGATCGGATGCAGGCGGAGATGGCACAGTTACGCCTATCCCAGGAGGCGTGGGAGCAAGAGAAGAGGATGATTACGAGGGATCGGGACAGGTATCGACATGAGCGGAATTCCGCTCGGGTTCAGGTTGCAGAGAGAGAGGATAGTATGCGTGAGGCAGGTTTTTGGATGGCTGCGTATTATGATGCAATTCCTGATCTGGCTCAGCGGAGATTTCGTTATACCAGGCACACACCGCATATGCCAGCGCCATCGCAGTCATTGGGGACACGGACTCGTGGTTACAGTGATTCACCAGGTGTGTTACCAGGTAGAGGAGCAGGACCTGAGTCTCCACAGAGATCAGATGTGGGGAGTTCATTTGGGAGGTGACAAGTTACTGAGTTTTTGACAGATGCATGATGGACTGTGTAGGATGTATTGACAGAGATCAGAGATGTTCTATATCTCTGGGTTTTATATTTTGTCATATGAGGGATTTATGTATGATGGACATGGGACATATGTTATATTATTTGGATATGAGACAGTTCTTAGTAACACCATGTAGTATGTTTCTGTTTATGATGGATGATTATATGCATGTGTATATGGTATTTCTTGGTTTATGTGGATGAATGCGTGATTTATGTTCATGTGTTGATTTATTTATGATACGAGATGAGATGTTCATGTGGATGAGTGGATATATGTATTTATGGATAATTTTACTTAGGCGTATGCACTGGTTTATTGAGATGTATATGTAGATGATTGAATTTATGCACTTATGTAATATGAATATTTGTATGGATGTGAATGGTGATGTTGTATGTGTACCTATGGGATCTAAGATGATGTATATATATAGATGCCTAATTGACTTAATTATCATGTATGTGTGTATGATGGATGTTGTATGAATATTTTATGTATGTAGGATGTGATGTATTATGCGTCTAACACTTTGTGATGCAGGTGGCGATGTACATATGGACCTAACATGTGATGATGCAGGTGGCGAAGTATGTATGTAGGTGGTGATGGACCTAAGACGTAATGCAAGCGACGATGGGGATATGGCATAGTATTTTTGTATTTTTAGAGGAAATAACACACGGTCATGAGTGCCAATAAGAACTGATGTGATGACGGGAGGTGGGTATGTGGTGATGGATGTGATTTGGCATCTGACAAAAGGTATCAGTATCCTGAGAAGAATGAAAGAGGATGGGGGAAGGTATTTGCACAACCAAAACCATAGGGCGAGTATTAATGCAATGATTATGAAAATGCAATCCTAACTCAATTTTGCCATCTTTGGAGCACTGGTTTTTGCTATAGCATAAGACACGATTCACCAAGGTATGGAGGACCGAGGTAGATTAGTGTCCAATGCATGAGACAATCATATCAGACAAGAAGGCTATCCCGATACCCCAAAGTCGTGAGGACCTTGTTCGGGTCCGGTACTGGGATAACCACAAACACAAAAGGATGCCCCAACATAACACAAGATCGTAAGGATCTTGGTGGGTACTATGTGGGACAACCAAGAAGACATCATCAAACAAAAGATCAAGATATGCCCCTATGTGGACCAATCAAAACACGCCATAATATGATGGATCATGGTGGTCTTGACAAGTGATGATAGGGAGCTCAAGTGATAAACAAAAACCAAAAGCATCAAAAAGATCACAATCAATTTCAAATGTCCATTGCCATAGGATCCAAGGGATAGATGGAATCGATGAGGTCTGTTAGGAAGGATGTATCCTGTTAAGACCTATGATGGATGCTAAGCAAAAAGATCGGTATGATAAAGGATATTTGAAAGTGATTAGGTTCATCGGTACAAGTGGGTTTTGTTTGTTAAGAACCAACTAGATAAAGGCATAACTTGATGACAACCAGAAGGGAGACAAGACACAACCTAACGACCTAGGGGCTCGGGGGCCGATCAGAGATTAGCCTTGCCTACATGAAAGCGCAGAGCCCTCGTAGTTCATAGAAAAAGGCCATGGATAAAGCGGAAAGAGGACAATGGTGACCGATGATAGACACAAAACGCGACCGACAAATGCCCTGGGGGAGGATCAAATGACCAACCTTGCCTATGTGAAAGCGCAGGGGCAACGTAGTTCGGTAAAAGGACCATGGACAAAAGCGAGAAGGGACTAGTGGAGACGAGAGGATGGAGGACCAAAACAAAGTTGATCCGAGAGTGCCCCGGGGGCAGATTGCACGATCAGCCTTGCCTACGTAAAAGCGCAAGGGCAACGTAGTTCGACAAGAAGATGGAAGTGGAACAAGAGGATGAGATCTAGATGGAGACCGACACAATGAATGATCCTATATGACAACACGGACCGACAGACGAAAGACATAAGCTCAAAGTGGGATATAAGGAAGCTCAGGATGAGGGATAGGTAAGGTGAGTCGTCCAATGCTTAATCAACAAATACCAAGCGGCCTAGGCTGATGTGGGTGGGGATGAAAGTGCGGATGACAACATAAAGTAACTAGGATGCCAGGTAGATAATGATTAAGCCCTCTATGGGTGATGCCTGTTACTAGGTTTTCATCATCCATACTTATCCAAGGCGCCACCAAGAGGTGGTTTTCACCATAGGACGAATTTATTTCTCTTTACTATTTTTGGATTTTTTGTCACTTTTTGATTTTTTTGATTTTTTTTAATTTATTTTTGATAGGGTAGACCGCTGCATTCTTAAGTGTAGAACCTTTTAGATGGAGAATATTGACAGTCTGTCAAGGGGATCCCTTTAAGCGTAGAACCTTTTCAGATGGAGAATATTGACAGGTTCGTCAAGGGGAGTTCCTTCCAGAGTAGTTAGCCTGTAGGCTCTAGATCCATATTTGGCAGCGATGATATATGGCCCTAGCCAGTTTGCCTCAAATTTTCCTTTCTTGTCGCGGTCTTGTTGAGTATGCTGATTTTCTTTGAGCACAAGTTCACCAACTTGGAATTTCCTGGGGCAGACCTTTTTACTGTAATGACGTTTGAGATGATTCTGGTATACTTGTAGGTGATCGTAGGCCCATATTCTGCGTTCATCCAGTAACTCTAGCTGTGCAAGTCGAGCAATGCGAGCATCTTCTTCGCTGATGAGGTTCTTCAAATAAATTCTCAATGAGGGGAGCTCAACTTCGATTGGCAAGACGACTTTTGCACCGTATACTAAAGAGTAAGGGGTGGCGACTGTTGGGGTGCGGATGGAGGTGCGGTATGCCCAGAGGGCGGGATGAATGTGAAGGTGCCAATCTTGTCCAATGTTATTGACCACCTTTTTTAGAATGCGGATGAGGGTTTTGTTGGTCGCTTCTGCCTGACCATTACCTTGGGGGTAATAAGGCGTAGACCAACGATGCTGAATGTGGAAGGTATCACAAAGGTGTTTCATGGCTTGATTTTTAAATGGCTTTCCATTATCAGAAATGATGGTGGATGGGATACCATATCTACAGAGAATATGGTAGAGGATGAATTTAGAAACCTGAGTA
>VDFB02281492.1:409570987-409593869 GCA_007258455.2 Sequoia sempervirens | reverse complement strand
AGGGCCGAGCTATCGAGAGTGCCAGTAGCAGGTTAGAGGACTGATGGATACATGGTAGAGGTGATGTGGAGAGAGAGGGAGATACTGTAGGATGATATACAGGGGCTACAAGATGAGTTAGCTGCTGTTAGTTGGGACCAGGAAAAACTAGAGGTGGAGACCATTATATTGCAGGCCAGAGGGGCAGCAGTGGGGACGACTGGATCGACAGATAGTGGGCAGTAGGTGGATGATCTCCGGCGGGAGTGAGATGAGTTACAGGACAGAGTGTTTTGCTTGGAGCAGACGGTGGGAGAGATGGGGGCGATGCAGGAGAGGGAGAGACAGGTGAGGGAGCAGGTTCGGACCTTGTAGATGGAGAGAGATACAGCACAGGCGTGAGTTCAGGTGTTGCAGGGTGAGCGAGATGCAGCACTGTCGAGAGTTTAGGAGTTGCAGGGGGAGAGGGATGGGGCAGTGATTCGGGCGGAGACGACATAGAGAGAGAGATGCTGTAGAGAGACAGATGCAGATATTGCAGGGGGAGCGGGATGTGGCAGTGGCACAGTGGCAGTCTATGCAGGGCAGTGATGTGATAGGGGTGGATATGCATGGATTACAGAGGGAGAGGGATGCCGCAATAGCCAGAGCAGTAGCTGCTGAGGAGATGAGAGATCGGATGCAGGCGGAGATGGCACAGTTATGCCTATCCCATGAGGCTTGGGAGTAGGAGAGGAGGATAATTATGAGGGATCGGGACAGGTATCAACATGAGTGAAATTTCGCTCGGGTTCAGGTTGCAGAGAGAGAGGATAGTATGCGAGAGGTAGGTTTTTGGATGGTTGTGTATTATGATGCAGTTCCTGATGCAGCTCAGCAGAGATTCCATTATACCAGGCAGCCACCGCAGATGCCAGCGCCATCGCAGTCATTGGGGACACAGACTCGTGGTTACAGTGATTCACCAGGTGTGTTACCAGGCAGAGGAGCAAGACCTAAGTCTCCACAGAGATCAGATGTGGGGAGTTCATTTGGGAGGTGACAGGTTACTGAGTTTTTGACAGATGCATGGGGGACTGTGTAGGATGTAGAGATCAGAGATGCTCTATATCTCTGGGTTTTGTATTTTGTCATATGAGGGATTTATATATGATGGACATGGGACACATGTTATATTATTTTGATATGAGACAGTTCTTAGTGACACCATGTAGTATGTTTCTATTTATGATGGATGATTATATGCATGTGTATATGGTATTTCTTGGTTTATGTGGATGAATGTTCATGTGTTGGTTTATTTATGATACGAGATGAGATGTTCATGTGGATGAGTGGATATATGTATTTATGGATAATTTTACTTATGCGTATGCACTGGTTTATTGAGATGTATATGTAGATGATTGAATTTATGCACTTATGTAATATGAATATTTGTATGGATGTGAATGGTGATGTTGTATGTGCACCTATGGGATCTAAGATGATGTATTTATATGGATGCCTAATTAACTTAATTATCACGTATGTGTGTATGATGGATGTTGTATGAATATTTTATGTATGCAGGATGTGATGTATTATGCGTCTAACACTTTGTGATGTAGGTGGCGATGTACATATGGACCTAACATGTGATGATGCAGGTGGCGAAGTATGTATGCAGGTGGTGATGGACCTAAGACATAATGCAAGCGACGATGGGGATATGGCATAGTATTTTTGTATTTTTAGAGGAAATAACACACGGTCATGAGTGCCAATAAGAACTGATGTGATGACGGGAGGTGGGTATGTGGTGATGGATGTGATTTGGCATCTGTCGAAAGGTATCAGTATCTTGAGAAGAATGAAAGAGAATGGGGGAAGGTATTTGCACAACCAAAACCATAGGGCGAGTATTAATGCAATGATTATGAAAATGCAATCTTAACTCAATTTTGCCATCTTTGGAGCACTGGTTTTTGCTATAGCATAAGAAACGATTCACCAAGGTATGGAGGACCGAGGTAGATTAGTGTCCAATGCATGCAACAAACATATCAGACAAAAAGGCTATCTCGATACCCCAAAGTCGTGAGGACCTTGTTCGGGTCCGGTACTGGGATAACCACAAACACAAAAGGATGCCCCAACATAACACAAGACCGTGAGGATCTTGGTGGGTACTATGTGGGACAACCAAGAAGACATCATCAAACAAAAGATCAAGATATGCCCCTATGTGGACCAATCAAAACACGCCATAATATGATGGATCATGGTGGTCTTGACAAGTGATGATAGGGAGCTCAAGTGATAAACAAAAACCAAAAGCATAAAAAAAAAAATCACAATCAATTTCAAATGTCCATTGCCATAGGATCCAAGGGATAGATGGGATTGATGAGGTCTGTTAGGAAGGATGTATCCTATTAAGACCTATGATGGATGCTAAGCAAAAAGATCGGTATGATAAAGGATATTTGAAAGTGATTAGGTTCAACGGTACAAGTGGGTTTTGTTTGTTAAGAACCAACTAGATAAAGGCATAACTTGATGACAACCAGAAGGGAGACAAGACACAACCTAACGACCTAGGGGCTCGGGGGCCGATCAGAGATTAGCCTTGCCTACGTGAAAGCGCAGAGCCCTCGTAGTTCATAGAAAAAAACCATGGATAAAGCGGAAAGAGGACAATGGTGACCGATGATGGACACAAAATGTGACCGACAAATGCCCCGGGGGAGGATCAAATGACCAACCTTGCCTACGTGAAAGCGCAGGGGCAACGTAGTTCAGTAAAAGGACCATGGACAAAAGCGAGAAGGGACTAGTGGAGACGAGAGGATGGAGGACCAAAACAAAGTTAATCCGAGAGTGCCCCGGGGGCAGATTGCACGATCAGCCTTGCCTATGTAAAAGCGCAGGGGCAACGTAGTTTGACAAGAAGATGGAAGTGGAACAAGAGGATGAGATCTATATGGAGACTGACACGATGAATGATCCTATATGACGACAAGGACCGACGGACGAAAGACATAAGCTCAAAGTGGGATATAAGGAAGCTCAGGATGAGGAATAGGTAAGGTGAGTCGTCCAATGCTCAATCAACAAATACCAAGTGACCTAGGCTGATGTGGGTGGGGATGAAAGTGCGGATGACAACATAAAGTAACTAGGATGCTAGGTAGATAATGATTAAGCTCTCTATGGGTGACGCTTGTTACCAGGTTTTCACCATCCATACTTATCCAAGGTGCCACCAAGAGGTGGTTTTCACCATAGGACGGATTTATTTCTCTTTACTATTTTTGGATTTTTTGTCACTTTTTTGATTTTTTTGATTTTTTTTTAATTTATTTTTTGATAGGGTAGACCAAGCAGACTTTAAGTGTAGAACCTTTTTAGATGGAGAATATTGACAAGTTCGTCAAGGGGATCCCCTTTAAGTGTAGAACCTTTTTAGATGGAGAATATTGATAGGTTCGTCAAGGGGATCCCCTTCCAGAGTAGTCAACCTATAGGCTCCAGATCCATATTTGGCAGTTATGATATACGGCCCTAACCAGTTTGCCTCAAATTTTCCTTTCTTGTCATGATCTTGTTGAGTGTGGTGATTTTCTTTGAGCACAAGTTCACCAACCTGGAATTGCCTGGGGCAGACCTTTTTACTATAATGATGTTTGAGATGATTCTGGTATACTTGTAGGTGATCATAGGCTCGTATTCTGCGTTCATCCAGTAACTCTAGTTGTGCAAGTCGAGCAACACGAGCATCTTCTTCGCTGATGAGGTTCTTCAGATAAATTCTCAATGAGGGGAGCTCAACTTCGATTGGCAAGACGGCTTCTGCACCGTATACTAAAGAGTAAGGGGTGGCATCTATTGGGGTGCAGATGGAGGTGCGGTATGCCCATAGGGCAGGATGTATGTGAAGGTGTCAATCTCGTCCAATGTTATTGACCACCTTTTTGAGAATGCAGATGAGGGTTTTGTTGGTCGCTTCTGCCTGACCATTACCTTGGGGGTAATAAGGCGTAGACCAATGATGCTGAATATGGAAGGTATCACAAAGGTGTTTCATGGCTTGATTTTTAAATGGCTTTCCATTATCAGAAATGATGGTGGATGGGATACCATATCTGCAGAGAATATGGTAGAGGATGAATTTAGAAATCTGAGTACCGGTGATTTGGGAGAGTGGCATTGCTTCCACCCATTTGGTGAAGTACTCAGTTGCGGTGATGATGAATGTATGGCCATCAGATGATGGTGGGTGAATCTTTCCAATCAAGTCAAAACCCCATTGAGAGAATGGCCACGGTGCTAATAGAGGTTGAAGATCTTGTGTCAGGGCATGGATCAAATCCACATGCTGTTGACACAGAAGGCATTTCTTCACGAATTCACAAGCATCATGTTCCAATGTAGGCCAGTAATATCCAGCCTACAAGATTCTTTTGGCCAGAGCCATACCATTTGAGTGAGCCCCACAAATACCACCATGTACTTCCGTTAGTACCGTTTGGGCTTAGATCTCATTCAGACATCTTAGGAGGATTCCATCATACCCGCGACGATAAAGCGTATCACCAACGATGATGTATCGGGATGAATGATGGATAAAGGATTTACATTGGTTGCATGTAAGTTCCGGGGGTATGGTGTTGTCACGGAGGTAAGTGTATATGTCTTGGTACCACGGGGAGGCAGGACCTACAACATCGCACACCATGTCAGTGTCAGGAACATTATATGCAGGGATTAACAGTTGTTCGATGAGAAACTCACACTCTGTTCAATCTTTGGGCATGTCAATCAAAGAGCCAATAGTGGCCATGGCGTCTGCTGCTTTATTCTACACCCAAGGGATTTGGTCAAACTGTATGGAGGTGAAATATTTCTTGAAATCGTCCACCATGCGTTTATAGGGTAGCAGTTTGTCATCCTTTGTGAGGAATTCATCATTAAATTTTCTGATAACCAACAAGGAATCCCCAAAGACTTTCAAATGTGTAATGTGCCACTATTTTGCAATTCTAAGGCCGGTGAGGAGGGCTTCATATTCTACCATATTGTTGGTGCAGGGAAACGCTATCCTGAATGATTTTGGGATGTAGTCACCTTGAGGGGTGACTAATAGAATTCCTACCCCAGATCCACTATGAGTGTATGAGCCATCAAAGTATAACGTCCAAGTTGGTGCTTCTGTTACTGTGTAGATTCCTTCATCCGGGAATTCAGTGTCTATTGGGTAGGCATCTACTAGTGGTGCTTCAGCCAATTGATCAGCAATAACTTGTCCTTTAATAGCTTTGCGCTCTACATACTCGATGTCAAATTCGCTTAGTAGCATGACCCATTTGGCCATGCGACCAGTCAAAGTGGTTCTTGATAACAAATATTTCAAAGGATCAATTTTAGCAATTAATTTGACTGGGTGGCTGAGCATGTAATGGCAGAGTTTCTGTGTACTGAAGACTAGTGCAAGGCACGCTTTTTCCATAGGAGAGTAATTTAACTCATAGCCGACTAGTGTTCTGCTAATGTAGTAGACTGCCCTTTCTTTGAGTGACTCATTGTGCTGCGCCAATAATGCCCCTAGTGCGATTGAGGTAGCAAAGATATAAAGTAGAAGGGGTTTTCCTGGAATAGGCAGCATCAGAATTGGTGGATGAGCTAAATATTCCTTGATTTTGTCAAAACCTATTTGACAGTATGGGGTCCATCGGAAGGTGGAATCTTTCTTCAGAAGATGGGTAAACGGCTGACATTTATCTGCGAGCTGGGCTATGAACCGACGGATAGACTGCATCTTTCCCTGGAGGCTCCTTAATTGCTTTAGATTGCGTGGAGGCGGCATGTCCAGAATAGCCTTTACTTTGGCAGGATCAACTTCAATACCTCTGCGAGAGACTATGAAACCCAGCAGTTTCCCTGATGTGACCCCAAAGACACTTTTTTGGATTCAACCGCAACTTGTAGTGCTCTAATCGCTCAAATATCTTTTTCAGAATGGTGGGATGCTCTACTCGCGTTCTAGATTTCCCTAATAGGTCATCAACATAGTCTTCCATGATGATATGGATGAGGTCATGGAAGATAACTGTCATAGCTCTTTGACACGTTTCCCCCGCATTCTTAAGACCGAAGGGCATAACATTGTAACAGAAGGTGCCCCAAGGAGTTGTGAAGGTGGTTTTGTGTTGGTCTTCAGATGCAATTCGGATCTGGTTGTAATCGGAGAAGCCATCCATGAGGGACAACATCTCATGTCTTGCTGTTAAGTCAACCAACATGTCAATATTAGGAAGAGGGAAATCATCTTTTGGCCAGGCTTTGTTGAGATCCCTAAAATTTGTGTAGACCCGAATGTCACCGTTTGGTTTAGCAACCAGCACTATGTTGGAGATCCATTCGAAGTAGTCAATAGGTCTGATAAAACCCGCGTCCAGTAACTTCTCCAATTCTTTCTTTACTAATAATGCAACTTGCGAATGCATTTTACGAAGTTTTTGCTTGACGGGTTTGGCATCTGGGTGAATGTCTAAGTGGTGGACCACTAAAGCAGGGTCTAAGCTTGGCATGTCTGAGTATGACCAGGCAAAATTGATGATTCCTTCTTGGAGTAGCTGTACAAAGATCGGATACTCTTGTTCGGAGAGTGACTTGGCTACATAGGTGATCTTCGGACTTTCAGCAGTTCCCAAATTAACTTCTTGCGTCTCTTTAATTAGGATAGATGATCTGGCAGATAGATGAGTTCCCATAAGGGGAAGATGAACATCTCCATCTTCTGGCACCTCTTCGAGGTTTTCACCATCAGATGCGTCCTTTATTTTTACTTTTTCTAGGTCAAGAAGCGCCTCAGGGAGGTTTTCACTAGATGACCTCTTTTTATTTTTCTAATTTTTATTTTTGCGACTGGAGTGTTCATCCTCCCCCAATCCCATAAGGTTGACATACGTTTCTGTAGGCATACTGACAGGTGTGGTGTTGTGTAGGTCCCAGTCAATGAGTTCAGGGTGACGAAGGGATAGGCTGATGGTGCAAACAGAGAGGCAATCGAACATGGAGGATAAATTAGTGTGATCGACATCATCGTATGCATGTATGATGGATTCCTCCTCGGGTATGTCTTCCAATGAGCCATTGTCCACGGTGATACTATTGGAAGTATTAGATGATGTTGCAGGGCTTTTCTGTTTGCTGTCATACCCAATTCCTACCTTCTTTGGTAACTGTTGTGTATCGATGGGTTGCAATCACCCTTGTTCCTCTTTACCTAGGCCTCTACCTTGGTAGTTATGTTTTTCCACGAACTTTGTTGGCCAAGGATACTTTTCCTAAAAATATTTCTTTAGGGGAGTTTCTCGTTCGGGCTCTTCCCGATAGACCCACTGACTTATGTCTTCCTCTGGTGCATCGATCTTGACACTCGGAGATCTGAAGATGGTAGTAGGAATGTTTTTTCCACTGAAAGTGATGATATTGTCTTCCTTTTCTATAGCATGTGAAGGTTGACCATACTCATGTGGTGATGGTGGCATAGTGGCTACATTGAGAGCCGTATGCATCTCATACTCACCACACCCTTTGTCAATGATCTGGACTCTAGTGACTGAAGGGTTAGTGGCGGAGGATGGAGTGGCGATTATAGTGGATGATGGATTGGAGGATGATGGATTTGAGGATGATGGATGGGATGCCCCCATTTTGACCCCTGGACAATAATGTAAATGTGGAAAAATTGCTTCTAAAGCTCGACAATACTCAAACGGTTGGGGGTCGGCATAGATGGTGACCTCCTGTCCATTGACTGGGAATTTGAGGCATTGATGGTATGTGGATAGGACGGCTTGCATAGCATGGAGCCATGGGCGGCCAAGGAGGAG
Organism: Sequoia sempervirens; assembly: GCA_007258455.2. Taxonomy (NCBI): domain Eukaryota; kingdom Viridiplantae; phylum Streptophyta; class Pinopsida; order Cupressales; family Cupressaceae; genus Sequoia; species Sequoia sempervirens. Next base: position 409,586,010 of record VDFB02281492.1, on the reverse strand, counting down.
ATTATATGGTAAGTCCAGATCAAGGACATGACAGGTAGTATATTGGAGCACGGGTCCTACTTGGATAGGAAGACTGATGATTCCTTCTGAATTTCTCTCTACATTGTCGTAAGCTTTGATTGTAATTATCTGGTTGCTTAGGTCCGCTTGAGAATACCCTATCTATTTTATGAATTTCAAGGTACATAGATTGAGGGCAGAGCCATTATCTACCAAGACCCTTTTTATTTTATGGCGGGCAACTATGACTTCGATATGTAGGGGACGGTTGTGATTAACATCGATGCTGGGCATATCATCTTGGCTGAAGTGGAGGTGATGAGAAAAAGCCAAGTGCCCCACCAAAGCTTGGAATTGTGTGGGGTCGATGTCATTCGGTACGTGGGTTTCCTGCAAGGATTTATTGAGGATCTCTTGATGTACCGAGGAAGACTTAAGCAAATCCAGAATAGATATATGAGCGGGGGTCTTCTTTAGGTGATCAAGAATGTTATATTGAGGGTTTACAGGAGTGGGTTGGATGGGTGTAGAGGCTGCAGGGATGGTGATGCGGGCCCGTCGTGTAGTCACAACACATTGAGGGTCTTTGGCTTTAACGTGTATCATGGATACTCGGGGTTCCACCTACTCAATGTAATGAATAATGCCTTCATAATTGAAGGGCACATTCTTGTAATTCACATTATTGGTGTTGTTGTTTTGGGGATGACTAGTGGAGGTGCTAGGACCTTGACTATGGTTTGGGAAGGCGTTTTGATAGATTTGTAGTTGAGCATTGGATGACGAAGGTTGACTGGGGTCAACCTTGATATCTCCTCGATCAATGAGATCTTGGACATAATTCTTTAAACCCTGACACTTATTCAAGGAGTGTCCCTTGATTTTATGAAAGTCACAATACTCATTGTCTTTGAACCATGCCGGCTTGGGTTTGGACTCATCGAATGGTTTGGTGACAGGATATGTGATGGGGTAATTGATGTGTAACAATTTGTTAAAAACAACACTCAAGGGTTCACCCAATTGGGCGTATTGACGTTTGGTGTTCCCTTGATTTCTTTGGTTTGACTGTTGAGGGGGATGAGGTGTCCCCTGGGGTACTGATATGGCATTAGGTACAGACTGTTGTTGACTTTGGGATGCATTAGCCACTTGGACATGTTTGGTGTCTGTCACTCCGTCATTCACTGCATTTTTGTTTTTGTTCCAAAATTGTGATTTATCCCCGAATGACCATTCTTTATCATGACTGTGTATTTTAATGTGTCCTTTGGCAATAAGGGCACGTTCAAGGATAGGTCCCTTTTCCACTATCTCGGTGAAAGTGGTGACACAGTGTAGCCTAAAATTGTGGGCCATGTCAGGATGAGAATTTTCCACAAAAAGGGTGACCATGTCTTTCTCTTTCAAAGGATTTTTCATTCGACTGGCTAATGCACGCCACCGTTGGAGGTAGCTGGTAAAGGTCTCTCCATCCCGTTGTTTCTCTTTTAGGAGATCTAAGGTGTCAGTATCCTTCCGCAAATTGAAAGAGAAATAGGATACAAACTGCTCTGATAAGTCTGCAAAAGTTTTTATAGACCCTTTTTTGAGAGTCATAAACCAATCTAGGGCATGGCTTGCTCGGCTTCGTGGGAACAAGCGCAAGAGATAGTTATCACTGTACATGACTTCTTGACACTGTGCATAAAACTCCTGTAAGTGAGCCTTAGGGTCTTTGTCTCCCTTGTATTTTTCAAACTTTGGAATCTCGAAATGTTTAGGGAATGGGATCAACGAGATGGAGGGATCAAACGGATATGGGCATATATCTTCAAATTTGAATGATTGTTTTGTAGCCCCTACTTGAAGGTCCTTAAGTGCGGCTTTGATTTCCAACAAATCCAAGCTAGCTGGTGCTGGGTTGGGGGGATAATGATGATGGAAAGATGAGGGATCTTGTTGAGAGGGTGTCAGATTGTTGAAATGTGGGTGTGGATGACTGGATGATAACATGGCTTGTTGGTGAGATGGGGGATTTTGCTGATATGGGGGTTGTTGTTGCGGGGCATAATATGGATTTGTTGGGTAAAAGTGTGAGGTAGGTTGTTGAGGGGCTTGGACAGGACGTTGTGTGTTGGCTTGTTGGTATTGAGGATATTGTTGTGATTGTTGGGAAGTCGCATAAAATGGTTGTTGGGGAAGTTGTTGTTGGTTGTGATAGTAGTGTTTTGAAGGTTGTTGTTGTGGCACCAAGTGTTGTATGGACTGAGGTGGGATATTATGTTGTGGTTGGATCTTTGGACGTAAAAGGGATGCAAGAAAGGGAGATATGGTTGGGGCAGTAGGTTGAGATGGATTGCCTTGTGATTAGTAGGATGGTTGTTGTGAAGAGGTCAAAGTATTGGGTATAGGTTGTTGCGGATGAGATGGCGGCGGTAGCGTAGGCACGTTTTGTAGAGAGGGTTGTTGGGGTGTGCTTTGTGGTGGTATTTGAGGCAGGATAGTAGACTGGGGAACCTGTTGAGGTGGTGTGTTGGTGGTCCCAGGAGGAAGAAGCGATGTAGCAAAGGAGGTACCCCCAATATTGACTATAGGTGGGTTCAAAGGAGGGGGTGCGGTTAATGTTAATGGCGAAGGTTGCAGAATGTTTTGTGGCATACCATAAGCAAAAGGATTATTGGGATTAGGCACTTGAGGTCCTCCTATAGCCGAGGTGGAAGCATGTGGGGGATAATTAACCTGATAGAGAATGGTGTTGCCAAATTCGGGTTGATGCCAACCCTCGACTGGAGGAACATTGGAGAAGTATGAACCTTCGGGTGCATTTTGGGACTCTTGGAGTACGTTAGATGGGGCGCCCTTATATTTGGATAAGTCCACATTGGAGGGAGGTTTAACCCCCTTCTCAATCAAGTGGGCCAAGATTTCTTCACCATGTTTCTCAAGCAAATGGTCAGTCATTTGCACATTGGCGGGGTTACTAAAATGTTCCTCAAGTGTGAGTTCAGGTTGGCTAACCATACTTTCTTCACCATGTGGTGAGTTATTCTGATTCTCAGTGTTAGAATGTGATGAAGCACCATTATGAGGATCATGAGGGATGTTGGTGCCCTTGTTGGGATCTGATGAGACATGAATTATGTTTTTGGGATCTTGGGGATTGTTGGATTGGGCATTTTGAGCTTGACGGTCAGCCATTTTCTTTGCCTGTGAACGGGTCTGAATGAGCATGCAAATTTGGGATGAGTGGATTAGAGACTTTGTCAAATGATTTGATTATGATGGGATAAGATTTGGATTAGATTTTGTTGGGATATATTGGATCGGATTGGATTTCGATTGGATTTGATTGGATTGGATTAGATTGGATTTGATTGGATTGGATTTGATTTGATTGGATTGGATTGGATTTGATTTGATTGGATTGGATTGGATTTGATTGGATTGGATTGGATTTGATTGGATTGGATTGGATTGGATTGGATTGGATTGGATTGGATTGGATTGGATTTGATTGGATTTGATTGGATTGGATTCGATTTGATTGGATTTGATTTGATTGGATTTGGATTTGATTGGATTTGGATTTGATTTGATTGGATTTGATTGGATTGGATTTGGATTTGATTTGATTGGATTGGATTGGATTTGATTGGATTTGGATTTGATTTGATTGGATTTGATTGGATTGGATTTGATTGTATTTGATTTGGATTTGATTGGATTTGATTATGAGAGGTGTGAGGGAAAGACCTTAAGCTTGATCACGTGAGATTACCCTTAGTAACCCTAGAGCTTTGATTGATTAATAGGATGATTACGGCATCGAATCCACCTTAAGCTAGGAATGGATTGATTGGGCCGAGGATGATAACTTACAACACCGAATTCACCTCAAGATGGAAGCGAATTGATTGGGTTTGAAGTTAAAGACTAATAATCAATTTCAAGTGCTATAGTCAATTCGGGTAACCACTTAGTAATACAAGGTTAGGATGGTTTGGCTATAGGTGGTGTTTGGAGATGCAAATGGTAAGAAATGATTGGTGGATTAGGAAGAAATTAGAATGAATGGGGGGTTAAGAATAATTGTAGAGAATGTATGGGGACTTAGGATGGTTGAACAAAAGTTTGGAATAATGAGATGGAGGTTTAAAAGGGGTAAATGGAGGTTTTCAAAAGTTTAAAGTGACAAAACGAAGGTTTGGGATGATGAGGTAATGGTTGGGAATGGTGAAATGAAGGTTTAAAGGCTGAATGAATCCAAATGGGGGGATTTCGGGTGTTTCAGAGGGCGTAATTGCACTTCTGCAGCAAAACAGGGGCGTAGCCGCCCTTCTGCAGCAAAACAGGGACGTAGATGCACTTCTGCAATAAAATAGGGGCGTAGACGCACTTTTGTAGCAAAACAGGGGCATAGACGCACTTCTATAGAAAAATAGGGGCGTAGCTGCCCTTTTGCAACAAAATAGGGGCGTAGCCGCCCTTCTACAGAAAATAGGGGCATAGCCACCCTTCTACAGCAAAACAGGGGCGTAGCCGCCCTTCTGAAGAAAACAGGGGCGTAGCCGCCCTTCTACAGCAAAACAGGGGCGTAGCCGCCCTTCTACAGCAAAATAGGGGCGTAGCCGCCCTTCTGCAATGGAACAGAGGCTTGGTTTGATGCAAATGGCTATGGCAAGGACTTTAAAATGATAATGATAAGGCCAAATTGTCAAGAGTTCACTGGTTTCTCACAAGAAAACACTCTCAAGCAAATACAACCCTATGATTAGTGTTAAGGGTATGGCAAAAGTGGTCTTAATCTAGGATGCACAAGGTATCTAGGGAGTCTTCGATATACTCTTGGTACGTGAGGCACAACCATGAACACCAGCCCATCACAAGCATGAGTCGGGAACCCCAGCGAGATACTGAAGGGCTCAGACCAACTCTTCACGTCTATCTAGGTATCACCCTAGCTTCGACGCTTCGCCAATTACGACGTGACTGGATTGGGGTACAACTTTCTCTCTCCCCCCTTTGTATACCCCGTCGGTACGCGTGGTTGGAATCGTCCCTTGGGGTGATGAAATCCCCAAGCAGGTCCCACTATGAAGAGAGCACTAACCGCTTCTAACTACTCCCTAGGCTCACACAAAGTGCAAGGGGAAAGCAGAAACAAGCTAATACTCCCTTAGGGTAACACAAAGAGACAAGAACAACAAGCAATGAATATTACTCCCCCTAATTAAGCTATGTTCTTAGATTAATGCAAACAGCAAGGATAATTTTTTTTTTTGAAAAAAGATTGAGCAAATGGATAGCCCTGCAAGCAAATATTAGATATTTTATCCCGCTTTCTCCATCAACTTCACAAGAATATGCTGCCAAAGGTTAGCACAAAACACATGTATCCTTGCAAGAACAACGTTAATGAGAAAAATAGCAATTAAATCTGAAATCAAAACACCAATTTTACCTTCCAGGGGGCGCAGTCGCCCTTCTGTAGCAAAATAGGGGCACAGACGCACTTCTGCAGCAAAACAGGGGCGTAGCCGCCCTTCTGCAGAAAATAGGGGCGTAGCCGCCCTTTTGTAGAAACTGGGGCATAGCCGCCCTTCTGTAGAAAATGGGGCATAGCCGCCCTTCTGTGGAAAATGGGGCGTAGCCGCCCTTCTGCAGAAAATGGGGCGTAGCCGCCCTTCTGCGGAAAAATGGGGCATAGCCGCCCTTCTGCGAAAAATGGGGCATAGCTGCCCTTCTACGAAAAATGGGGCGTAGCCACCCTTCTGCGAAAAATGGGGTGTAGCTGCCCTTCTGCGAAAAAATGGGGGCGTAGCCGCCATTCTCCGACGCGTTCCTGTAAAAACTTCAACAACAACAAACGTAAAATATGGGAACCCGTTTGTGGGTCCCACCGGGCGTGCCAGAAATGTATACCCTGATATTTATACTTCTCTAGGTGAGCAAAACAAATAAAATATGAATGACAAAATACCAAGGACACCTCAAGATTAGCCAAAAGAGAGTGACAAAACAATAAGGAAAGTAGATAGTACAAGACAAATAGTTTTACCTTACTTTGTTGTTGATACTCCTTTGATTGGCCCTTGCTTAAGATGGAATGTGTGCTCCTCGATGGCTCTATTGAAGATCTTTACTATATGCTTGGATGCAAATGCAAGTGGATGTAATTGAAAATTGGGTGATTTCAAAATGGCAGCATGTAGTTGCAAATTGACTAAGTGTTGTAAATGCTTATTGAGAGGGGGTATTTATAGAGGAACTTGAATTCTCTAAAGAATTCAAGGGTCAAGATTGATCCAACAAGGTCAAGATGAAGGGCTATGGTGGGTTGAGAACCCACAAGCCCTCACATCTTGACATGTGGAGGGTGAAGTGGCCAAGGGTGGATGAGATAGAAATGAGTTGTCAAGAAGGTACATGAGGTGGAAAAAGGACATGCACCTTGGGGAGTGAGGAGATTTCCACAAATAGGGATTTCTTGTCCCCAAGTGGGAGTGAAAGGGACATTTGAAGAATTTTAGAATTCCTCAAAAATCTACATGGGAAAAGGAAAGGTGGTTGGGGGGATAAATGTGAATTAAAAATTCACTTTCCTAGGATGATCTAGAGGGTAAAAGGTGGGCTCCAAAAAGGTGGGACTTGGTCACATGTGGAGATTGTGACAAGTCCAAGATTCTAGAAGCCTTAGAAAAATGGAATGTGAATTAAAAATTCACATTTAAAGGAGAGGAATCTAGGGCAAATAAATGTGAATTAAAAATTCATATGGGAAAGGGGGGCAATGTCCAAAAAAGAAAAATGGAAGAATTGACCAAAAAGTGGTGCTAAATTTAGCTAATGACTTTGGTTAAGGTTGTGCAAATATTGGATTAGGCTAATTAACAAAAGATTAGAGGCAAGTGGCAAATGTAGGAGGATGTGACATTAATCTTTGATTAAGAGGATGCACATCATAACCCTGAATTAATTAAATTAATTCAGATTAGGGTGAGATTATGGAGGATGTGACAAGGAGAGAGAAAGTGAGGCATTTTAAATTGATTTTTAAATCAAAAAGAGGAAGAATGACTAAATTAAATAAATTAGTGTATTTATTTAATTTAGAGAGGAATAAGGTAAAAGACAAAGTATTAATTATTAAATTAAATACTTTACCAGTATGAGACAAAAGGTGTAATATTAATTTAATAAATTAATATTAATACGATAGATGGAAAGGCAGTAATTTTAATCATATGGAAGTGATTAAATTTGGATGCCTACAATATATATATATATATATATATATATATATATATATATATATATATATATATATATATATATATATAAATATCTCACTATTTCTATATACCTCTATATCTCTCTCTCCCTCTCCCTCTATCTATTTATCTCTCTCCCTCTCCCTATATCTATCACTCCCCCTCCCCTTTCTCTATGTATATATCTCCCTCTCTCCTTCTCCCCATCTTTATATCTCTATCCCCTCTCTCCTAAATATTTTATCTCTTTATGTTTATCTCTCACTTTCTATCTCTCCCTCTATATTTCTCTATCTTCCCTCCCTTTATTTCTCTCCCTCTCCCTCTATATTTTTATATCTCAAAATTTTTATTTATATTTTTATCACTTCATTTCATATGCATTATCTCACTCTCTTAACCTCCATATCTATCTCTATATATCACTATCTACCTCTATCTCTCTATCTTCCTCTCTTTATATAGATCCTTCTCTCTAGCTCCTTTGTCCCCCTCCATACATCCCCCCTCCATCCATTTCTCTCCTTCTATCTCTCTATATCATTCTCCCCATCTATCCCTCTCCCTCTTTGACTCTGTCTCTGTTGGAATTTGGAAGGTTGTCATTGATGTCAACAATGGAATTTGGATGTTTTTCAGTGTTTATACATTACTTGTATAGTTCATTACTTGCTCTAGTAATGGAAGTCTGGTTATTTGGTATTTTGGTCTGGATTACCTTAATCTATATGATTATTTCATAATTTAGCATTATGGTCTATCTCAACATCTACTACATCCACTAGCAAGAATTCAAATGACGGGGCCTTACGGTTGGAAAGATACTATCACCACTAGTTTGGAAAATAATGTTTTGTTTATATACTAGTTCAATATGTTAGTGTTTTGGTTTAGATATCACCTCAAAGAAATATATCTCTAGAGGACTTTGTACATAGTCTTGTGACTACAAAATCTATCTTACATAAAAGTTTTTTGATGATATGTGAATGCATTCAGAAGATATGAATGATAGTGTTCTGCTCTAAAGTCTACAATGAGTTTCTACATAGTGCATTGATGTGGGAGATTCTGCATTTTCTCAAGATTAATTATTTTGTTTTGTGGTGTTGAAGATGTGTTGCTCTGTGTCATCTAAAGAAGAATTTGAATGTGTTAACAAGTTTTTGTGTTACATGATTGATGAAATGCCTATACATTTGGTTTTTTGGTGTTTTAGGTCTAACTTTGGCCAACCTAATTTTAAATTTAGGTTAAGGAGTTTAAATTTATGCTATGTATGTTTAATGGATCTATCATAGGTTCATGTCAACTACTATCATGTGAAGATGAATGCATTTATGAGGTTAAGGCCGATAGACTTGGTTTTGACTTGAAGTAAGGTTGCTCCAATTAGATCGACCTAATTGATGTACTTGATTATATATATATATATATTATGTATATATGTTAACTCTTTTAAGATCAAGAAAGTGAGAGAGGAAGATTCATAGATGTTGGTGGGCAAATATTTCACTTGAAGAGAAGTGTTTCATATATTGTGCTTCACCTAAACTAAACTCTAGCACAAGGAAGGTACATTCTATCTTATTTCATCTCCTTGAAGTGAGCCATACTTTGTTTTGTATTTTAGGTTGTGAGCCTTTAAGGACAGTGTGTCCTGGCAGTGAGCCCTTGTAATATTTCATATCTGGATATATTATATTGTGAGCTAATCCTCACCATGGTTTTTCCCGTTTTGGGTTTTCCACGTAAAAATTTGGTGTTGATGTGTCTTATGGTGTTATGATCTTTTCAATGTCTACATTCTTTCCTATAATCAAATATGCTTTAATAATTGGATGGTTTATAGCTAAATAGTTTAATGGAATACTGATTCACCCCCCTTCTCAGTATTCTAGGTGTTCAACAATTGGTATCAAATCCTGGTTCCTCTAGAAGAGTCTAACAGCTTGAGGAAGGTCCTAAAATTTGAATCCAAGGAAGATAAAATATTACTTATTCCTCCAAAAGAGACGCCTAATTAACATACCAAAGAAAATGAAGGTTTGAAGGGTAGCCTAAAGGAAGAAAATGAGTGTATTAAGAAGATGAAAGAAGAATATAGAGAAGTTAGTGATCAATTAAAGAAATCAAATGAGGACATCATCGGTCTAAAAGAACAGCTGGAAGAAAAAGAAAAAAAATGAAGATTATAAAAAATCTAAAATTCAAAGGAAGATGGATGAATGTGCAAAGATTAAACAAGAAGTAGTAATTCTAAGATCAGGTCTAGGAAAGGCAAGAAGACATGAGGATAAATTTGTGACAAGTTATACAATGTTGGATGAACTAATTGTAGGACAAAAACCCTCTAAGGACAAAATTGGTTTTGGATTTGAAGGAAAAATCTTGAAAGCAAATCAATTCCTTGATGTCCATGAAGACTTAAAGCAATGGTAGACAATTCAATAATATAAGAATAAATCTATGAAGGATTCTTATCAGACAACCTAATGCTCAAAGGTACTTATATTTTAATGGTGTTTGTTATTCTTGCAATAGGTTTGGACATAGGGAAAACGATTGTGAAAATAAAATAAAATAGAATGATGGAGTGAATCAAAATACTTTATCCTTCTTCGATGGTCAATGTTTTTTCAAGAGGATTAGACATAATGCTATGGAATGCAGAAGTAAAAAGTTGAACAAGATAATATATTCATTCAATGGCTACTATTATCATTGTTATTCATTTGGACACAAGGCTGACCAATGCAAAAATAGATTGAATAACGAACAATTTGGATGGAAGAATGTTGTTTGCAAACTGGGACACTTTGCCAGAGATTGCAGAAGCAAACTTGTATGAAAAGTGACTATCTAGAAAAGAGATATGAACCAACTGTTAAGATAGATCCAACATAGGTTAAAAAGGAAATGGAAAGGATTTGGAGAAAGGAAGGAGAATCTAAAAAACAAGCGAAATCAGAATCATCATTTTTATCTAGGCCGATCTCTGGTGCAAACAATCTCATCAAAAATTGAAACTAGGCAGTGGCTAAGGGGGAGCAATAATTAGAAATTTTAATATCCATATTTTTGATATATGATGTCATATCGTGACATAAAGTATTAAGGTAATGGACTCAAATTTCATGCAAAATATATTTATAGGCACACATGTGTAAAGAATGAATTCTACAAAACTTGAAAAGATGGAAGCATACACTAATTTCGAGGACATCTACTTGCATTCTAAAGCATTTATTGCTAAAGAATTTGAGACCAAAGGACTAGTTTTAAGTATTTCAAAGAAAACTCATTTGATGAAAGGAATTTGTTGAAGAAAAGAAGTGTGCAGAGGAAGTTTGAAGAAACCAGAGCATTTCCACACCGTTGAAATTCAAAGTTTGGCATTGGTGTGTAGTCAGTAAGTAAGTCATTGTTATACAAATGTTATTCCCTCTGTTTGATGAATGTGATGGATATATCTTGAGCAGTAGACAATTTGGTGAGACCAAAACCATTGCTTAAAATGTATCCTATTAAAACCCTAGAATTGGATCCCTTGAGTGCATTTTTCAAAAATTTCACTTGGTGTTATTCCAATTGAAGACATTGGGGTATACATTCATAGAAAATTGGAAGGATCCACCTATGGAAAAGCTCACATACTATGGTTTGAAGAATCAAGTAGAGAAGATTCTACCCTAAAACCATAATACAATGTACTTACAAAAATGAATTTGGATGTGTGGAATTGTTTTTCAAAGATTAGTAATGAAGAGAGATGTATCAAAATGGCTCTTAGTAGATTTCATGATCAATTTGTATGGCTTGATAACTCACATATGATATCCAAAGAAGCAATTTAAAATGTTGTTGGGTTATTGTCTATCAGACCTACTCCTAAAGATAATCTTGACAAAGGAAAGGGATTTGTAAAGAACATATATACTGGAATTAATAATCCAATTGTCCAATATGAAAGTTTGATTATTTCACATCTGATTTTTGGTGATAATGATGTTTCTACCTCCACAATTGATTTAATAGTAGAAATGGTTGAGAAGAGGACAAAATATGATCTTTGTGATTTGCTCTAGCAAAAATTGTTGGAAAATCTAAATGATATTAAGAAGAAAAAAACACACATTTAGATATGGAACACTGATATTATACCTAAATTGCTACTTTATGAAAGAAGTTCTTGGAATAGAAGAAGTTTTTTTGGAAAATAAAAAATTGATTACTCACCAGATCAGAAATTTAATGAGAAATATTGGTGATTTGGATGTACAAGGAGATGCTCTTGTTGCATTCTTTGGAAATTTTCAGAGAAGAATGAATAGAAGGAGAGTTCCAAGAGAGTTAGTTACAAAGTACAAGGATGATATAACATTTCTAGTATCCATTGATAGTTGCATTATCAAGGCAATTGAACCAAGAAGTTCATGGATTCCTGAGCTGGGGTATGAATTTGAAAAGGATTATGTTGTTGGCTATATTGAAATGCTAATCAATAGCCCCTGAGATCCCAACAAACCTAGATTTGGAACCCACACTGAAATTTCTCGAGATGTTCCTGAGATATCTGAGTTTGTCTCTAGAAAATCAATGGTTTCCTTCAGAGAAAAGAGAAAAGCCACTGAGGTTTATGCATTATTTTCTCAAATTGAGCCCACTCCAAGAAGAATTAAGCAGTTAGCTAGAGAAAAGGCACATTTTCAGATTATTCCTAGAACAATTACCAATTCTTCTTAGTCCATTGCAGAAAGCAAAAATTCATTAACTGATAGTTTCAAGGAATTGAAGAGTCAAGCTATAAGTGATACAATTACTTGGGTTGAAAATAAGGAATTGATGGAAATTTTAAATAGATGAAAATCTACACACTACACTGCACTTGACAAACTTAAAGAGGTTCAAGAATGTTTATTTTCATTTTGTTGGACATGGCCTGATGTTGTTCAAACATTCAAGGTTGTTGAGGACACTATTGAGATTCAAATAAAATATGCTTCCAACACCTTCAATCTAGCTTTTGATTTGGATGATCAAACTTGTTATGCATTAACAAAGCTCCATGAAGAATATTTTGCATCACATAAGAAGAAAGGAGAGATGATTGAATAGTATGGGACACTCAAAGATCTAGTCAGGATTAAGTGTACACCTATCTATTATGCTCTTTCATTGGCCGACGAGATTTTGAACTCAAATGTTACTCCTGGGATTTTGGTTGAAGGAAGGGACATACTTGTTGATCTTAACTATTTATGCAAAGCATTATCAGAAGCAAAGAATTTTTGGGATGAAGGAAAATTCTCTTGGTCAGGTAATCTCAACAAACTTCAAGGGACAATCGCCTCTAGTTGATTACTCTCAGTTGATGTTTTGGTTGTACTCCTTAGGGGGAGTATTCAAGTAAGTATTGGAAAATTTCAAAGCATTCAATACCTTTTTCCTTTTCCATTGATGTTAAAGGGGAAGGGGAAGATGTGAAAAGAGGAAGATAAAAGAGAAGGATGTGAGAAGTTTTGTGAAAATTTTGAAAAGTGTTTGGGGAGAGAAGTGGAAAGTTGAGAGAATTTTTGATGGTTTTCACATCATGTGTTGACATCAATGACAAAGGGGGAGATTTTTGTAAATTGGAAGGTTTTCATTGATGTAAAAAATGGAATTTGGATATTTGTCTGTGTTTATACATTACTTGTATAGTTCATTATTTGCTCCGATAATGGAAGTTTGTTGATCCGATATTTTGGTCTGGATTACCTTAATCTATATGATTCTTTCAAAATTTGAAATTATGGTCTATCTTGGCATCTGCTACATCCACTGACAAGAATTCAGATGAAGAGGTCTTATGGTTGGAAAGATACTATCACTAGTAGTTTGGAAAATAATGTTCTATTTATATATTGGTTCAGTATGTTAGTGTTTTGGTCCAAATTTCACCTCAAAGAAAGATATCTCTACATGAATTTGTACACAGGCTTGTGACTACAAGATGTATCTTACACCAAATTTTTGTGATGATATGCGAATCCATTTAGAAGATATGAATGGCAGTGTTCTTCTCTGAAGTCTATAGTGAGTTTCTACACAGTGCATTGATGTGGTCAATTCTACATTTTCTCAGGATTAATTATTTTGTTTTGCAGTGTTGAAGATATGTTTCTTCATGTCATCTAAAGAATAATTCAATGTGTTAAAACAAGTTTTTGTGTTACACGGTTGATGAAATGCATATAAATTTGGAGTTTTGGTGTTTTAGGTCTAACTCTGGCCGACCTAATTTTGAATTAGGGTTAAGGATTTTAAATTTATGCTATGTATGTTAAATGGATCTATCATAGGTTCATGTCAACTAATATCATGGGGTAAGGGAATGGATCTATGACACAAAAAATGCTCTTAAGATGCCATTTTTTTCTTCTAAAAGGAGAAAAATTTGATTTGCATGAGAAAATGAAAGTTACGCTCAAAATTTCAAGATGCAACAAGAACAAGAGTTGAAGTGCTCCGAGTCTAGTTTCTAAGCCACTATTTATTTTTGAAGTTAATGAATATTAAGGGTCTCAAAAAGTGGGGCCCAAAACAAGTCCTATTTTTATAAAAAAAATAGCATAGTGTTTAAGGGCCCACCCTTTTTGATTAACTTTTTTTTAGAATTTCAAAAATTTGAATGGTGAGAAATTAGCTAACACCATGTAGTTTATCCCCATTCTTTTGGCTAATTTTTTTAATGAATATATAATATTTAATGAATTTTTGAAGTGGACACATCCTAAAAATCTGAAATTTGAGTGTGCTTCCCCCTAATTTTTTTGAAAACTAATCAAAAATTGATTTTTTTCATCATGTGTAGAATGGAATCTAGTTTTAAAAAATGTAATTTGTTTCATGATTCGATGAATGAGTAAAAATCTATCCTAAAACTAGCACATGTTGGTTTTTGACAAAAACCAGAGGCAATAATAAGAGAAGTTATGGATGAAAACCTTAACTTAATCAAAATGTAAAAAAATTATATATTTAGATAGCTAAGAGAGATCCTAACATCATCCCATTTTTTTAATAAATGTGCATTAAAAGATGTGCAAATGTGATAGTGAGCACAACCAAAAATGTGTGAAATTTTGTTACCCTTTCAAAAAATCATGTCTTTTGCATGAAATGGTTGTCCAAACCTTCGGGTCGGATGCCCAATGAAAAATCCAACCCATGGGGTTGGTATTTCCCAATGCAACCCATTTTGTGAGCACCAAATTTGGCACTCACCAAATGGGTTGCTTCATTTGGCTAGCAACAAATGTCATTCATGACTTTTGGAATGCATTTTTCTAATCTCTTTCATTTTTTCATTTGAAATTTACATATGGACATTTACTTTCTTATAATTTAATTTATATTTCATGTATATAGTTTTAGGATGTTTGAGAGTGGTTTCAAATCTCAAGGAGTTATAATGCAAATTCTATTTTTTTTTAAAGATTTTTAAAAATTTTAGACTTAGTCAAATTTTAGTAATCAACATGTCAAATTTTTCGTAATCAGGTCAAATTTTAGTAATCAGGAGGTCAATTTTCATGTTTCTCTCTCTATCTCACTCATTTTCATCTCTTATTCTCTAGACCTCTATCTCTCACTATCCCCATCACTTTATCTAACACTCTCTCCCTTTAACTCAAAAACTACAGGTCTCTACATGTCCATCTCTCTCGTTCCCTCTCTAATACATATATCCTTCCCTCTCTAATATCTATCTCCCTCCCTCCCTCC
>VDFB02281492.1:409531883-409570887 GCA_007258455.2 Sequoia sempervirens | reverse complement strand
TGGAGATATTGAGAGAGAGGAGGCAAGGAGGGAGAGAGAAATAGATAGAAAGGGATAGCTAGGTAGAGAGAAGTAGATATGAAAGGAGAGATAAAGGGAGAGGTAGGGATATAGAGAGAGATGAGACAAAAATAGAGAGGTAGGTAGATAGAGGGAGGAGGAGATAAAGAGAAGTATAGGGGGAAGGAGAGAGGGAGGAAGAGGTAGGGAGGGAGAGAGAGGTGAGAGAGATAAGAGAGAGGGGGGAGGGATAGGTAGGGAGAGAGAGGTGAGATAGAGAGAAAGAGAGTAGAGAGGGAAGGGGAGAGAGAGAAGTGAGATAGGTGATAGATATGTATGATGGCGAGAGAAGTAGAGAGGTAAGGAGGAAGGTGTAAAGATTGAGAGGGAAGGAGAGGGAGATAGAAAGAGGTATAGAGGGATAGGTTAGATAGAAAGAAGTAGAGAGCAAAGGTGGGTGAAAGGAAGAGAGATAGGAAGAGAAAGAGAGGTGAGATAGAAAGAAGTAGAAAGGGAAGGAGAGAGAGGGGGAGATAGAGAAAATTAGAGAGGGAGGGAGGAATGGAGAGAGAGGTGAGATAGAGAGAACTAGAGAGGTAAGGAGAGAGAGAATGGTGAGATAAAGAGTAGAGAGGGAAGGAGAGAGAGAGGGAAGTAGAGAGTGAGAAAGAAAGAGGGGAGAGAGAGGGAGGGAGGGATAGGTAGGGATAGAGATAGGTGATATAGAGAGTAGAGAGATATATAGAGATAGAAGGAGAGGGAGGTGAGATAGAAAAATGTAGAGAGGGAAGTAGGGAGGGAGGGAGGGAGGGAGATAGATATTAGAGAGGGAAGGATATATGTATTAGAGAGGGAACGAGAGAGAGATGGACATGTAGAGACTTGTAGTTCTTGAGTTCAAGGGAGAGAGTGTTCGATAAAGGGATGGGGATAGTGAGAGATAGAGGTCTAGAGAATAAGAGATGAAAATGAGTGAGATAGAGAGAGAAACATGAAAATTGACCTCCTGATTACTAAAATTTGACCTGATTACGAAAAATTTGACATGCTGATTACTAAAATTTGACTAAGTCTAAATTTTTTAAAAATCTTTCAAAAACTAGAATTTGCATTATAACTCCTTGAAATTTGAAACCACTCTCAAAAATCCTAAAACTATATACATGAAATATAACTTAAATTATAAGAAATTAAATGTCCATATGTAAATTCCAACTGACAAAATGAAAGAGATTAGAAAAATGCATTCCAAAAGTCATGAATGACATTTTTCGCTAGCCAAATGAAGCAACCCATTTGGTGAGCGCCAAATTTGGTGCTCACCAAATGGGTTGCATTGGGAAATACCAACCCCATGGGTTGGATTTTGCATTGGGCATCCGACCCGAAGGTTTGGACAACCATTTCATGCAAAAGATGTGATTTTTTGAAAGGGTAACAAAATTTCACACATTTTTGGTCATGCTCACTATCACATTTGCACGTCTTTCAATGCACGTTTATAAAAAAATGGGATGATGTTAGGATCTCTCTTAGCTATCTAAATATATAATTTTTTCACATTTTGATTAAGTTAAGGTTTTCATCCATAACTTCTCTTGTTATTGCCTCTATTTTTTGTCAAAAACCAACACGTGCTAGTTTTAGGATAGATTTTTACTCTTTCATCGAATTGTGAAACAAATTACATTTTTAAAAACTAGATTCCATTCTACACATGATGAAAAAATTCAATTTTTGATTAGTTTTCAAAAATTTAGGGAAGCAGCTCAAATTTCAGATTTTTAGGATGTGTCCACTTCAAAAATTCATAAAATATTATATATTCATTAAAAAAATTAGCCAAAAGAACGGGGATAAACTACATGGTGTTAGCTAATTTCTCACCATTCAAATTTTTGAAATTCTAAAAAAAAGTTAATCAAAAAGGGGGGGCCCTTAAACGCTATGCTATTTTTTTTTTATAAAAATAGGACTTGTTTTGGGCCCCACTTTTTGAGACCCTTAATATTCATTAACTTCAAAAATAAATAGTAGCTTAGAAACTAGACTCGGAGCACTTCAACTCTTGTTCTTGTTGCATCTTGAAATTTTGAGCATAACTTTCATTTTCTCGTGCAAATCAAATTTTGCTCCTTTTAGAAGAAAAAAAGTCACATCTTAAGAGCATTTTTTGTGTCACAAATCCATGCACTTACCCCATGATATTAGTTGACATGAACCTATGATAGATCCATTTAACATACATAGCATAAATTTAAAATCCTTAACCCCAATTCAAAATTAGGTCAGCCAGAGTTAGACCTAAAACACCAAAACTCCAAATTTATATGCATTTCATCAACCGTGTAACACAAAAACTTGTTTTAACACATTGAATTCTTCTTTAGATGACATAGAGAAACATATCTTCAACACTGCAAAACAAAATAATTAATCCTGAGAAAATGTAGAATTGACCACATCAATGCACTGTGTAGAAACTCACTATTGACTTCAGAGAAGAACACTGCCATTCATATCTTCTAAATGCATTAGCATATCATCACAAAAATTTGGTGTAAGATACATCTTGTAGTCACAAGCCTGTGTACAAATTCATGTAGAGATATCTTTCTTTGAGGTGAAATTTGGACCAAAACACTAACATACTGAACTTATATATAAATAGAACATTATTTTCCAAACTACTAGTGACAGTATATTTCCAACCATAAGACCTCTTCATCTAAATTCTTGTCAGTGGATGTAGCAGATGTCAAGATAGACCATAATTTCAACTTTTGAAAGAATCATATAGATTAAGGTAATCCAGACCAAAATATCAGATCAATAAACTTCCATTATCGAAGCAAATAATGAACTATACAAGTAATGTATAAACACAGACAAATATCCAAATTCCATTTTTGACATCAATGAAAACCTTCCAATTTACAACAATCTCCCCCTTTGTCATTGATGTCAACACATGATGTGAAAACCATAAAAAATTCTCTCAACTTTCCACTTCTCTCCCCAAACACTTTTCAAAATTTTCACAAAACTTCTCACATCCTTCTCTTTTATCTTCCTCTTTTCATATCTTCCCCTTACCCTTTAACATCAATGGAAAAGGAAAAAGGTATTGAATGCTTTGAAATTTTCCAATACATACTTGAATACTCCCCCTAAGGAGTACAACCAAAACATCAACTAAGAGTAATCAACCGGAGGCGATTATCCCTTGAAGTTTGTTGAGATTACCTGACCAAGAGGATTTTCCTTCATCCCAAAAATTCTTTGCTTCTGATAATGCTTTGCATAAATAGTTAAGATCAACAAGTATGTCCTTTCCTTCAACCAAAATCCTAGGAGTAACATTTGAGTTCAAAATCTTGTCGGCCAATGAAAGAGCATAATAGATAGGTGTACACTTAATCCTGACTAGATCTTTGAGTGTCCCATACTATTCAATCATCTCTCCTTTCTCCTTATGTGATGCAAAATATTCTTCATGGAGCTTTGTTAATGCATAACAAGTTTGATCATCCAGATCAAAAGCTAGATTGAAGGTGTTGCATGCATATTTTATTTGAATCTCAATAGTGTCTTCAACAACCTTGAATGTTTGAACAACATCAAGCCATGTCCAACAGAATGAAAATAAACATTCTTGAACCTCTTTAAGTTTGTCAAGTGTAGTGTAGTGTGTAGATTTGCATCTATTTAAAATTTCCAACAATTCCTTATTTTCAACCCAAGTAATTGTATCACTTATAGCTTGACTCTTCAGTTCCTTGAAACTATCAGTTAATGAATTTTTGCTTTCTGCAATGGACTAAGAAGAATTGGTAATTGTTCTAGGAATAATCTGAAAATGTGCCTTTGTTCTAGCTAACTGCTTAATTCTTCTTGGAGTGGGCTCAATCTGAGAAAATAATGCATAAACCTCAGTGGCTTTTCTCTTTTCTCTGAAGGAAACCATTGATCTACTAGAGACAAACTCAGATATCTCAGGAACATCTCGAGCAATTTCAGTGTAGGTTCCAAATCTAGGTCTGTTGGGATCTCAGGGACTATTGATTAGCATTTCAATATAGCCAACAACATAATCCTTTTCAAATTCATACCCCAGCTCAAGAATCCATGAACTTCTTGGTTCAACTGCCTTGATAATGCAACTATCAGTGGATACTAGAAATTTTATATCATCCTTGTACTTTGTAACTAACTCTCTTGAAACTCTCCTTCTTCTATTCATTCTTCTTTGCAACTTTCCAAGGAATGCAACAAGAGCATCTCCTTGTGCATCCAAATCACCAATATTTCTCATTAAATTTCTGATCTGGTGAGTAATCAATTTTTTATTTTCCAAAACAACTTCTATTCCAAGAACTTCTTTCATAAAGTATAAATTTAGGTATAATATCAGTGTTCCATATCTAAATGTGTGTTTTTTTTCTTCTTAATATCATTTAGATTTTCCAACAATTTTTGCCAGAGCAAATCACGAAGATCATATTTTGTCCTCTTCTCAACCATTTCTACTATTAAATCAATTGCGGAGGTAGAAACATCATTATCACCAAAAATTAGATGTGAAATAATTTCATATTGGACAATCAGATTATTAATTCCAGTATATATGTTCTTTACAAATCCCTTTCCTTTGTCTAGATTATCTTTAGGAGTAGGTCTGATAGACAATAACCCAACAACATTTTAAATTGCTTCTTTGGATATCATATGTGAATTGTCAAGCCACACAAATTGATCATGAAATCTACTAAGAGCCATTTTGATACATCTCTCTTCATTACTAATGTTTGAAAACAATTCCACACATCCAAATTCATTTTTGTAAGTACATTGTATTATGGTTTTAGGGTAGAATCTTCTCTACTTGATTCTTCAAACCATAGTATGTGAGCTTTTACATAGGTGGGTCCTTCCAATTTTCTATGAATGTATACCCCAATGTCTTCAATTGGAATAACACCAAGTGAAATTTTTGAAAAATGCACTCAAGGGATCCAATTCTAGGGTTTAATAGGATAAATTTTAAGCAATGGTTTTGGTCTCACCAAATTGTCTACTGCTCAAGATATATCCATCACATTCATCAAACAGAGGGAATAACATTTGTATAACAATGACTTACTTACTAACTACACACCAATGCCAAACTTTGAATTTCAACAGTGTGGAAACGCTCTAGTTTCTTCAAACTTCCTCTGCACACTTCTTTTCTTCAACAAATTCCTTTCATCGAATGAGTTTTCTTTGAAATAATTAAATTTATTCCTTTGGTCTCAAATTCTTTAGCAATAAATGCTTTAGAATGCAAGTAGATGTCCTCGAAATTAGTGTATGCTTCCATCTTTTCAAGTTTTATAGAATTCATTCTTTACACATGTGTGCCTATAAATATCTTTCGCATGAAATTTGAGTCCATTACCTTAATACTTTTATGTCATGATATGACATCATATATCAAAAATATGGATATTAAATTTTCTGATTATTGCTCCCCCTTAGCCACTGCCTAGTTTCAATTTTTGATGAGATTGTTTGCACCAGAGATCGACCTAGATAAAATTGATGATTCTGATTTCGCTTGTTTTTTAGATTCTCCTTCCTTTCTCCAAATCCTTTCCATTTCCTTCTTAACCTATGTCAGATCTATCTTAACAATTGGTTCATATCTCTTTTTTGGATAGTCACTTTTCATACAAGTCTGCTTCTGCAATCTCTGGCAAAGTGTCCTAGTTTGCAAACAACATTCTTCCATCCAAATTGTTCGTTATTCAATCTATTTTTGCATTGGTCAACCTTGTGTTCAAATGAATAACAGTGATAACAGTAGCCATTGAATGAATATATTATCTTGTTTAACTTTTTACTTCTGCATTCCATAGCATTATGTCTAATCCTCTTGAAAAAACATTGACCGAAGAAGGATAAAGTATTTTGATTCACTCCATCATTCTATTTTATTTTATTTTCACAATATTTTTCCCTATGTCCAAACCTATTGCAAGAATAACAAACACCATTAAAAGATAAGTACCTTTGAGCATTAGGTTGTCTGATAGGAATCCTTCATAGATTTCTTCTTATATTATTGAATTGTCTACCATTGCTTTAAGTCTTCATGGACATCAAGGAATTGATTTGCTTTCAAGATTTGTCCTTCTTCAAATCCAAAACCAATTTTGTCCTTAGAGGGTTTTTTTCCTACAATTAGTTCATCCAACATTGTATAACTTGTCACAAATTTATCCTCATGTCTTCTTGCCTTTTCTAGATCTGATCTTAGAATTACTACTTCTTGTTTAATCTTTGCACATTCATCCATCTTCCTTTGAATTTTAGATTTTTTATAATCTTCAATTTTTTTCTTTTTTCTTCCAGCTGTTCTTTTAGACCGATGATGTCCTCATTTGATTTCTTTAATTGATCACTAACTTCTCTATATTCTTCTTTCATCTTCTTAATACACTCGTTTTCTTCCTTTAGGCTATCCTTCAAACCTTCATTTTCTTTTGTATGTTAATTAGGAGTCTCTTCTGGAGGAATAAGGAATTTTTTATCTTCCATGTATTCAAATTTCAAGACCTTCCTCAAGTTGTTAGAC
Source organism: Sequoia sempervirens (assembly GCA_007258455.2). Lineage (NCBI taxonomy): Eukaryota > Viridiplantae > Streptophyta > Pinopsida > Cupressales > Cupressaceae > Sequoia > Sequoia sempervirens. The sequence continues at coordinate 409,564,268 of VDFB02281492.1, read as the reverse complement.
TTTTCCAGAGGAACCAGGATTTGATACCAATTGTTGAACACCTAGAATACTAAGAAGGGGGGTGAATCAGTATTCCATTAAACTATTTAGCTATAAACCATCCAATTATTAAAGCATATTTGATTATAGGAAAGAATGTACACATTGAAAAGATCATAACACCATAAGACACATCAACACCAGATTTTTACATGGAAAACCCGAAATGGGAAAAACCACGGTGAGGATTAGCTCACAATATAATATATCTAGATGTGAAATATTACAAGGGATCACTACCAGGACACACTGTCCTTAAAGGCTCACAACCTAAAATACAAAACAAAGTATGGCTCACTTCCAAGAGATGAACTAAGATAGAATGCACCTTCCTTGTGCTAGAGTTTAGTTTCGGTGAAGCACAATATATGAAACACTTCTCTTCAAGTGAAATCTTTGCACACCAACATCTATGAATCACATCTATGAATCTTCCTCTCTCACTTTCTTGAACTTAAAAGAGTTCACACACACACACACACACACACACACACACACACACACACACACACACACACACACACACACACACACACATATATATATATATAATCAAGTACATCAATTAGGTCAATCTAATTGGAGCAACCTTACTTCAAGTCAAAACCAAGTCTATTGGCCTTAACCTCATAAACACATTCATCTTCACATGATAGTAGTTGACATGAACCTATGATAGATCCATTAAACATACATAGCATAAATTTAAACTCCTTAACCCGAATTCAAAATTAGGTCGGCCAAAGTTAGACCTAAAACACCAAAAAACCAAATGTATATGCATTTCATCAATCGTGTAACACAAAAACTTGTTAACACATTCAAATTATTCTTTAGATGACACAGAGCAACACATCTTCAACACCACAAAACAAAATAATTAATCCTGAGAAAATACAGAATCTCCCACATCAATGCACTATGTAGAAACTCATTGTAGACTTTAGATCAAAACACTATCATTCATATCTTCTGAATGCATTCACATATCATCAAAAAAATTTGATGTAAGATATATTTTATAGTCACAAGACTATGTACAAATTCCTCTAGAGATATATTTCTTTGAGGTGATATATGAACCAAAACACTAACATATTGAACTAGTATATAAACAAAACATTATTTTCCAAACTACTGGTGATAGTATCTTTCCAACCGTAAGGCCCCATCATCTGAATTCTTGCTAGTGGATGTAGTAGATGTTGAGATAGACCATAATGCCAAATTATGAAATAATCATACAAATTAAGGTAATCCAAACCAAAATACCAAATCAACAAACTTCCATTACTAGAGCAAGTAATGAACTATACAAGTAATGTATAAACACTGAAAAACATCCAAATTCCATTGTTGACATCAATGACAACCTTCCAAATTCCAACAGAGACATAGAGTCAAAGAGGGAAAGGGACAGAAGGGGAGAATGAGATAGAGAGATAGAAGGAGAGAAATGGATGGAGGGGGATAAAGGAGCTAGAGAGAAGGATCTATATAAAGAGAGGAAGATAGAGAGATAGAGGTAGATAGTGATATATAGAGATAGATATGGAGGTTAAGAGAGTGAGATAATGTATATGAAATGAAGTGATAAAAATAAAAAATAAAAATTGTGAGAGATATAAAAATATAGAGGGAGAGGGAGAGGGAGAGGGAGAGAAATAAAGGGACGGAAGATAGAGAAATATAGAGGGAGAGATAGAAAGTGAGAGAGAAACATAAAGAGATAAAATATTTAGGATAGAGGGGATAGAGATATAAAGATGGGGAGAAGGAGAGAGGGAGATATATACATAGAGAAAGGGGAGGGAGAGTGATAGATATAGGGAGAAGGAGAGAGATAAATAGATAGAGGGAGAGGGAGAGAGAGATATAGAGGTATATAGAAATAGTGAGATATATATATATATATATATATATATATATATATATATATATATATATATATATATATATATATATATATATATAAAGCTCGATATATGGACACAGAGAGATATACAAGTAAAGAGAGTGAGAGTGGGAATAGATAAAGGGATAGATATAGAGATATATGAAGAAAGAGAGAGAGGGAAAGGGAGAAATACAAAGAAAGAGAGATGGGATAGAGAGGGAAATAGGGATATATAGAGAGAGGGTAAAAGACATATAAAGAAATAGTGAGAGAAATAGAAAGAAATAAAGGGAGAGGTGAGATAAGGAGATAAATAAGAGGAAGAAGGGAATAGATATATAAAGATAGTGAGAGAGATATAAATGGATACATGGAGTAGGAGAGATAGAGAGAGGGAGACATAGAGATAGAGAGGGAGAGATATAAAGAGAAAGAAAGATATGGGATAGAGAGAGTGAGGGATAAATAGAGAGATAGATTCAGAAAGTGGGAGGGAGATAGAGAGGTAGGGAGGGAAAGATATAGAGAGATCAAAAAGAGAGAAATAGAGAGAGGGAAAGCGAGGGAGAGAGAGGAGGGAGAGAGGGAGACAAATAAAGAGAGAGGATAGATAGATGGGGATGGAGGGAGGGATAGATAGATAGATAGATAGAGATGGAAAGTGAGAAAGTGAGAGAGCCCGTGAGAGAGGGATAGGGAGAGAAAGAAAGAGGAAGGATAGAGAAATATAGAGGGAGAGATAGAGAGGGAGAGGAGGAGGGGGAGAGAGATAGAAAGGTAGAGATGAATGAGGGGGGGAGAGGGGCTATAAGAGAAAGGGGGATGGGGAGATATAAAGAGAGAGGACTTGTATAGAGAGATAGAGAAAGAGACAAAGAGTAGATAAGGAGAGGGAGAGATAAATATATAGTGAGAGAGATATATAAGAGGATAGATGGATATGGAAATACACACACACATATATATATAAAGAGATAAAGGGATAAAGAGATAAATAGAGAGTGTGAGTGAGAGGTAGAGAGAGGGAGAGATAGAGAGAGGGGGAGAGGGAGAGGGATAAATATAGGGTATGAGAGAGGGGAGAGATATATAGAGAGAGGAAAAGAGAAAGGGGAGAGAGATATAGAGAGGGAGAGAGAGGTGGAGAGGGGGAGATACATATAAAGTATAAAGAGAGATGGAGAGGGAGGGAGAGGGGGAGAGGGATAGAAATGAAGAGACAAGGGAGAGGGAGAGAGATAGAGAGAGGGAATGATAAAGAGAGATAGATAGAGAGCGTTAGATAGAGAGAGAGAAAGAGATATAGAAGAAGAATTATAGATCAAAGGGAGCTCAAAGAAAGGGAGTGTTTAATTTTAAGAAATGAGATTTGTATCTTTTATTTTATAAAAAATTATGTCTCATGTTCTGCAAAATGTGATCGCATTTTGTGGAACATGAAATATGCTCACATTTTGTGTTTCACAAAATGCAAGTTCACATTTTTTGATGTATGAAAGGTGCTCATGTGTTATATTGCACAAAATTCTCTCACATTTTTTAGTCAAAAAAATCCTACCTTTTTTTTGTGGAATATGTTTGAATAACAAGCCTAAAGGCTTGAACTGCTAATTTACCTCTATTTCACATGTTTTTGACCTTCAATAGAGTTTTTCACTTGCACGCCATCTGATGTACACATTGTATAATAATATAAATTAATAAGATTACCACCAAAATTTCATACGTCTTCTTAGCTTTCTAATGCTATAATTTTTTAATATTTGAAATATATAACATTTTTTAAATTTTATTTTATTAATATTTTTTATAAATTCCTCACATACATATGTCTCTATTTTTTATTTATGGCTTTTGATTTGATTATTAATATTTTCTTTAAAATATAAAAGATTGTTCAACACTTCATTATTTTACACATTGAAAAAATTATATTTTTTGCTTATTATTGTGCAAGTTATGTGATGTGCACATTTAGTGATGCAATTTTCAAGATGCATCCACTTTGAAAATTCACACAAAATATTCAATAAAAAATTACAAAAAAGATATGAAACTTCTAGTACTCACTCTTAACTATGTTTCTACCAATTGGTTTTAAAAAATACTTAATGCAACAAAAAAAGGGGAGGCACACATCAGACACTATTCTATATTTTAGTGAGAAAAATAAGAACACTTGTGTGTGCACAAAATCTTATCCTCTTAACCATAACTATTTTTGAAAAATATTAGTAAATTAGAAACTAGATTTAGAGTGCTAAAATTCTTGTTCTTGCCATATCTTCAAATTTCAAGTGCATGAATTTTAAATTTCTCATCCAAGTTTAGGTTTAGCTAATTTTAAAAAAAATGAAGTGAGCACTTTTGGCCCCTTTTTTATATACCATTTCCATGCACTTACCCATTAAATCAAATTGCTACTGTGAAAATATTCTTTATGCATGTAGTTATCATTTATCTAGTTCATACACCTAGAATTCTTATTCATGCTAGCTTAAGTTCACTTAGTGGTTTAGTTGTTTCTCCTCATAGACACTTGACACATGTCTTTGCACTTGTCCCAAGTGTTCTACATGTGTCACACCACTTGGAGGGTTAGTTAGTCTTTCTATTTCACCTTCCTACCTCCTCCTTGTCCTATATAAATAAGGAGTGATCATTGTATTCTACACATTCTATGATAGTTATTTGGCTTTTGCATTGTGCTTGATTCATTTTATGGTAGTTTTAATAGGGGAGAGGACCCAGTAGTTGTGCACCCTAACTTCACGCTTCTCAAAAACCTACGTGGAAATTTCAAATCACTCCCAATTTTTACAGTAGCTTACTTGGAAAGTCCCCTACTTATAACTTTCATTTTAGGGCCACATCATCAAATATGATGCCACATCAGCATGCTTTTTGTCAAGGTGTCCAAAAATTCCCAAAAAAAAGTGAGACCAATACTTGTGCATTCACAACATGGGTAGTTGAGAGCTGATGTGGCATCACATGATTGGTTGCTTTTTAGATCAAATGAATACATTTTGTTTAATTATGGGTAATCAAGTCACAACTATTGGGCATTATATAAACAACTACTATCACAACTATTGGGCATTATGTAAATAACTACTATCACAACTATTGAAACATGCTCAACTACTGGGTCCTCTCCCCTATTGCATTAATTATTTTCTCCTCCATCATGGTATCAAGCATTGAATTACAAGTTCCTTCTTATTTTTGGTGAATCAATCTTGATACCTATCAACGAAGTGTTGTGGAGTGAAACGAACATTGTCATTGTGTCTGAAAAGTTCAAGAAATGAAAAAATACTTTTCGTTTTGTTAAATTTGTAATTTTTAGTTTTCACGATTTTGTTTAGCTATTTATATAAAAAATTGTAAAATTTTGAAAAAAAAAATAGCAGAGGATTAATCTACCCTCTACCCATCTGCCATTCGGTCAAAAATTTGTTCCTTTGGCCTATTGCAAGCTTTTTTGTGGCCTATCGGCCTACTTGCAAATTTCATGGCATTTTTTTTTGTCCTTAATTTGTAGGGTTTGGAGGAATTTGTCTTGCCAGTTTTCCCAATTTTCCAATTCCAACACAGTAGCATATGCCATAGATACCACATTGCAGATCGAAACACGTTGCTCATTTAAGCCACCATTTTCTTCAATAACCAATTGCGTCCAACCATCTTGTTTAAGATCGACCTGCAATTTACAATTCTTTGGCTCGCAGTTTTTCTTTGTTTATTTTGAAGGCGGCTTAAAATGTTAGGCTTCGGTGTCTTGTATGTTGAATTGCTTTGACATTGGGTTGTTTAGCATCCTCTACATCAAAGGCACTCTCTACAATCTAAAACATATGCATTGTCGATTCACCTAAGGAGGCTTTAAATATATGGTGCCGATTCATTCTTTTGAGTGAGACTAGCACTTAAATCACAAGATGGTTAGAAGGCAATGTGCAGGTGGAGAAGCCAATTTCATACGTAGGTTTAGGAATTTTGGTCAACAAACACTCAATCTATCTCTATTCTGGCCACTTCCAACATGTTGTTTTGGGCAATTAAAGGCAATGTGAAATCAGTACTTCTTAGATTTTAGTGGGAAATTCTTTAGAGATTCTAGTTATGGGGACATGAACAATACAATTGATAGAAGGTAGCATTAAGGATGTTCTCTATGTTCTTGAAATTTTGGCTAATCTTCTTGTAGTTTAATAGATTTTCCATACTGGTAATAAAATATAGTTGAGATTTCACCACATGATGTAGTTATTCGACACCTACACCATTTAGAGATGATTGTTGCTTAAAGCAAAGAAGATCATGGGTCTTGGTTGTACATGTTTCATGGTTTTGAGTCATCTTGTAGAGCATCACATAGAGGTTTGGACACCTTAATTATAAGTATCTTTAGCAGTTGAGTACTAAGAGTATGGTACTCGGAGTTTGGTGCAGGAACACCATGACAATCTCATGCTTCATTGAAGAAAATTTGTAATCTGATGCAATTTTGATGTCTTTACCTTGTAAAAAGGTTAGAAAAGTCATTTTCCATTTAGTGAAGTCATTTGGAGGTCATTTGATGTGTATTAGGTCCAATTTTGCAACAAAATGCAAAGGTTGTCAACATAAATGTATAAAATTGCAAAAATGGTAAAGTTGCATAATGCAACACATGGAATATGGAAGGTCACTTTGGTTTTGGGCATGGATAGGTAGTTAGTAATTAGTTGGAAGGTGTAAAGTCAGTTTGGATTCCTTTAAAAAGGCTTTTGTATACAATTGCAACTCGTGGGTGATTGAATGAATGATTTAGATCAATGGGAATACTGTTTTTAAGCATATTTCTACAGAAAATCTCTGTTTTCAGGCCATGTACGGCCCAATGTGGACTGAAAAGCACGAAAATTTGGTTGTAAGTGTTGTATTCCTCAATCACCTTCCATTTGGATCTTGTTTCATGCAATTTGGTGGGATATCGAGAAATTTCTTGCAAATTTTCTAAAAAGAGTTAAGAACCCTCATTAGGGTAAACAGTAGACATGAAATATTGTTTTCTCTCTTTTCAATGGATGGAATTCACTAACTTTTGGTGAGAATGTTCTTATATGCATTTTCTTTCACATCCTAATGGTTTTTTGGGAAAATATAAAAGATTAAGGTGCAAAAAGTTGAAGACTTTGACTGTAAAACTGTAAATGGCAGTCTGTAACAGAGTTGTGAAGGGAACTTTACCTAGGGTTTGCTCAAATAAACAAGGGAATGACTAAATACTAGTTTAATATGCTCAAAAAGCCTAAATACAAATGTTTGAAGCACTGAACAAGTGAGTTTTTGTTTGGAAGTATGACATTCAATAAGCCCTATGTGAGCCAAGACCTAATTAGCTCTGTTTTTTAGCATAGACAGTCTGAATTTTTGCACCCTTTTACAAAACAAATTATGATGAATCTTAGATATGTTTTAAAACATGGAAATGAGTATCCTAGATGCTAAGTACAGTCAGTAAATATGGTCTATAAAGAAACCTCTGATAGTATGTTGAAGGATGGATTGGATTGATTAATGAGGGAAGTGCAAGAAATCTGAGTTCTTGGGAGGTAAAATGAATTGAATCATGTTATTTTAGCCTTGTTAATACTGTTACAAGTGTTGGATCAGGTATCTAGTCCTTGGAAGACTAAAGTTAAAGTTGAGATTATTATGTGCTATGGTGGTAAGTTAAGGACAGTAATAATAAAATGATGAAAATATGAATGGGAAGACCTTGTAATTGTTTGTTTTTGGTTAAGTTGAGACTACTAAAGTATTTTGGAAGGTCATTGAAGGAGTTTGGAACTCTGAATGCAAATTTGAGTGTTTGAATTGAGTCTTGTGAAGGAAAAGTGAACTACTAATGAGTAATTATACTGAGATGTTTTGAGTTTAGACAAATGAAATTGGGATAAGTTGTTTTCTTCCTCTGTATTGCATCAGAGTCCCTAAGGTGTCTTGCACAAAGGGTGTTTGTCAAGGTTGTGTACTTGGCAAACATCAACAAGAACCCTTTCCCAAAGGTAAGGGCCATCATGCTATACCTTACTTAAGTTGGTCCATAGTGACCTTATGTCATTTCCAACTCCTTCAATTTTAGGAGCCAAGTATGCACTCAATTTCATTTTTTATTACTCTCATGTCACACTTGGGTGTACTTTCTTAAGTACAAAAGTGATATCTCCAAAACTTTTAGGACCTTCAAGGTGTTCATGGAGAAGTAGTTAGGTTCTTTTGTTCGACAAATACGTACAAATAATGGGGGGGAATATGTGAACCAAGCCTTTATGGAGTATTGTGTTGAGCATGGTATTCAACATCAATATTTAGTTCCCTACATTCCTTCGCAAAATGGTGTTTCCAAAAGAAAGAACACATCATTAAAGGAGATGGAAAATTGCATGCTTTAGTCTAAGTCTATGGCCCCATTATTTTGGGCTAAAGCTATCAATTATGCTAACTATATTCAAAACCACACTCCCCACAAGGCAATTCAAAATCTCCATCCAAAGGAGGCTTAGTCTAGAATCAAGCTTTGTGTTTCCTTCTTCAAAGTATTTGGTAGTGAAGCTTGGGAATTCATATCAGATGGTTGGCGTAAGGAAATGGAGAAGAGTCAACAATACATCTTTGTTGGTTATTGTGAAGATGTGAAACCTTATAGGTTATTTGATCCTATCACTAGGGATTCCTACTTTCATAGAGATGTCCATTTGATGAGTCTTTCACACTGAAAGATCGTCCATCATCTTATTTTTCCTCACTACTTACTTTTCCTTCTTCATCTCATGATGATACCTTAGTCCTTGAGGATATATTAGGTGATGGTCCTAAACCACTACCATTTATCTAGTTCCTACAAATAGTAATCCTATTCACACTAGCTTAAGTACACTTAGTAGTTTTGTTGTCTCGCCTCATAGACACTTGACACATGCCTTCACATTGTCCCAAGTGTTCTACATGTGTCACATCACTTGGAGAGTTAGTCAATCTTTCTATTTCACATTCCTACCTCCTCCTTGTCCTATATAAACAAAACTTTTAACAGATCTTCTTTATTAACAAAACAAAACAAAACAGAAACATGTCATCTGCCATAGCACTTATAGTGACAGTTCCTTTCAATTTCCATGCCAAATCTGACCATTGGAGAACCTAATCAATATTAAGCCTAAAGGATATAAACGTATCCACAAAAGAATTGTCCACGCCTGAAATCACCTCATCTAACAAATTATTTGACACATTAACAGTAAGACCTTCCTCCAAACAGCTACAGAAAAGGAAGGCTCCACACATGCTATATAAACATCATTGGATGGGGGATCCGCTCACTACCCCTCCATCCCCGCACGCCCTTGCCCCCTGCCAAATAGATCCATAGCTAGAAGCCCATAAAAAATCTTCAAAAAATTTTAAACTCTCAGAGCGCCTCCAATAATATTGACATAAATTTTCAAAACTTCCTTTGTGTTAATTGCATAAATGAATATTTTTAACTATCAAAACATAACTTTTGACACAAACATGTATTAAGTCATCTCCTAATGACTAGTAAAAACGGGTGAAAAAATGATAATTTGGAATTGGACGTCTAAATTTTGGGGTCAATCTCAATCCTGAGGCACCAAAATAGACCCAGTCATGAAAATGGACATATTGATGTAGTGATCAAATGCATGGAAATAGGTGGTAGTAATAGGCAAAATGTGTAGAAACAGGTGTAAATACAAAGAGTGTAAATACAGTTGCAGCTACTGCTTGAATTTTGTCGGTAGGGGCAGCAGGGAAGGACAGGGGAGGGCAGGGCAGTAGTGCAGGGATTTATATTGATGTCTGAAAGATTTAATAGTAAATATCCATTTCATAACACAACAAATTGTAAACAGCACCCACGGATTCTTTAGGAGAGGTGGGGGGCAACAGTGCAGTGCTTTATATTGATATCTAAAATATTTTAGATTCAACTAGCCATCTCATTACACATTAAAATTATAAGCAACACTATTTGTCACAACTCCTAAAATATAAATAGATACAAAGTACCCTAACATCGACAACAGAGACTTAGCCAGTTTACCAATTATACAAACCACATAAATCGATATAAAGACATTAAAAGAATTCAAAAACTTATATACATTAATGCAAGGAAGCCCTGCCATCTTCAGTACAAAATTAGGGGTAGTAAAGGAAATTAAGAGTCCCCTATGTGTTTATGATTATTTATCATCAAGTGTTCTTCAACATGGCCCTTTTGCTTTGCATCAAGTTCCTCACAACCTTCATTGGATCCAGAGAGATTTCTTAGATAGGGCAATCAATTGTACCGTTGCAAACAATGCCTGGCGTTGAAGTGGAATTACCTAATTGAAGGTAATGATTCTTATGAGCCATACTCTCTATTGCTTGCTCCTATATGAACACCTCAATCAGATGCTTGATTGGGTTATACAGTGAAACCTTTTCAAGGATTTGACAAAGCTACTAAAATCATTGTATCCCATCATTGAGTACACTCTTGTTTTATGTTTATGTATTCAACTGCAAAATACATTCTCCTAGCAAAGGGATTTGGTTTTGCCTAAATCTTTATGCTTCTCAAATAACATGTGACTTGCAGTAAAAACTGTTGATAATTTTTAATATAGCATCAAGGCTAACATCATCTTCCTCTAAAGTGGTTCCCCTGCCCCCTTGTCCTTTGCTAAATTGATTAGGCATATAGGAGAAAATCCAATGATAATAGTTAGGTACTGGTTCATGGCAACAACCCTCCTATAAACTGAGTATAGCCAAAGATGCACTGATTAGTGAAATGATGCCCATATATGGCAGTGGATGGCGGGCTGGAAGACATGTGCATTGCATTTGCGGGAAAGGAATCAATACTCTAAGCAATAAAACAAGAGGATAGTTTTAACTTCCTGCAAGGTAGGTTAGAGTGGCTTTGTTTTGGAGCAAAGTTACAAACCATATCTCCATTCCAATTCCTCACTTTCTTCTTTCTGATGATGGATCACCGAGTGTGCTCCAAAACATCGATCTAAAAACATACACAATTGAATCCAAAAGCTTGCTCTATATTTCATGGATTGTGAAAAAATCATACCAATTAAATGTATATTTGTCTAGTGCTAGAGCTAGATCACCTTTCACTCCCCATTTATTAATCCCGATGAAGCCCTTGCCACTTTCAACGGCATGACTCAAATTGGAAGCTCTCAATTGTGAATAATAAAGAACATCTGAACTCTCCTCTGTTAATTTATGTACTCTGATCTCTTCAAATCGGCACTTGTATTTGCACTATACTTTGATAGTAACTATTTATAGACTTTTTGTTAACCATATCAAACATCCGTTCTGATGGCAAAATGGTATATATGCACACGTGGCAATTGGTAAGAAAAGTCTATTTTGGCGTGGCACTTTTTGTGAAATATATGATGGCAATCGGTAAAAGCAGGAAAATTAAAATGGCACATCATAATGTTGTCTAACATGATTTTGGCAGCAGTGATTGAGACCGTAATCTGACAGTCTGAACATATTATTTATTATTCCCTGTTTTTTTTCTCGCCAAGTGTTGACTTTGCATGGCGGACTCCAAATTGTGATTAAAAGAAGTTATGTTTGTGGGTATTGTTTTAGACCTTGCAAACGGATTTTTGGTTCATTTCTTCTCTGCGAATAACAAGATAATTTCGTTCTGCAAAACAGAAAAGTCATTTGATGGGTCAAGATAATTTCGTTCTGCAAAACAGAAAGGTCATTTGATGGGTATGGTTACATTAACAGGCAGGTTCATTGTTTGTATTTTGAAATGAAGTTACAGGTCTATATGAATTTAATTTTCACAGAAAGAGTAAAAGATTTTCTTACATATTTGATCTTTGCTCACATGTATGAGGATCTGGGGCAAATTAAAAAGGAGAAACTTCTCAGGATCGGGCAGAGTCTTGGGCATCACAGGTATGAGGTTTTGCATCTTTGATATCTTCTAAAGAGGGTTTCAAACCTGGAATATTTCTACACAGTTTTAGAAGATTGAATAAATTTTGGGTGTTGAACCCAGGATATTATATACAGTTTTTGTTTGTTCAAAACAAAAGGAAATGTTCAAGCATTTCCAGTTAGTTGCAATGCAAAATGACGTTATGGAAACTGTTTTCGAGTATCTCAAAAATGAAATAATTTGGAAGCTTATAATGATTACCAGTTTTTGACAGAAACAAATTCGTAAACTAAAACTGTTTTGTTAGTTTCTCGAAAAGCATTTTTAAAAGGAAGTTTGTGTAACAAACTCTAACTGGTTCAGTTAGATACATGTAACTGATCTGATTTGAAGTTCATTTCTATAAATATAGCACTTGTAATCTTTAGATATATATGAGTGTGTGTGAAAACATATTTATATGTATCTGAGGATAAGAGGCTTGAAAGTTTTTTATCATAAACTTGTGTACATATATGAGTGACATATACACATTTGTATATGTATATGAGATGTATTAAAATTTCTGAGCAGTAGTTACTGCCGATTGTAAAGGATTGGGAATCAATAAAGGATACAAGTTCAAGGAGTGGTTTTTCTCCCTATGACAAAATCGTGAGGTTTTGGAGGGTTTTCCACTCGGCACAATTTGGGTGTCTCTTCATTTTGTGAGTTCCATTACTTTATGTTTATGATGAATGTTTACATTTCTCCTGCATAGATTGAATATATTCAGTTATGAGTTGCTTATTGCAAAAATTGTAATGAATTTTGAAATAAGGTAATAAGGTTCTGATTCACCCCCCCCTCAGAACCTTGGCACTTCCAACAAGTGGTATCAGAGCGTAGGATTCCCTTTAGGAATTGATCCCAGGATATTGGAAGTTATGGCACATTCTGAAGGAGCTTTCCTTAATAGGGCACCTTTATTTGATGGAAATGATTATGTTTTCTGGAAAGTTAAAATGGAAGCATTTATACATTCTCTAGATGTAAGGATGTGGGATGTAGTAACAACAAAATACACTGTTCCAGCGTCAGTCCCTACTGATGCTGATGAGAAACTAAAATTTGAGTTGGATAAGAAGGCTAGATATGCTCTTCTCTGTGGTCTTACTAGAGATGTCTTTGCCAAAGTCATTTATTGCAAATCTGCAAATGATATATGGGTAAAACTTGAAACTATCTATCAAGGAGATGACAAAGTTAAAGAGTCTAAATTGATTACTCTTAAAACTCAGTTTGACAATCTGAAAATGAGTGAGGATGAAACCATTGCTGCATATTTTTTAAGAGTTGAGGAAGTTGTGAATGCCAGGAAGGGTCTAGGTGAAGACATAGAAGAACATGATGTTGTTTCAAAGGTCATTAGGTCAGTACTACCTAAATTTGAAACAAAAAATTCTACATTAGAAGAAAAGAAAAGTTTTTCAAAAATGACTTTACATCAACTTCAAGGAACTCTAACTGCATATGAAATGAGAATTAGCAATCAAGCTAGTTCTTCATCAAAAGAATCAGCCTTTAAGGCTGAAAAGAATGATGAGAGTGATTCAGATCTAACTGATGCTTTAGAAGCATTACTGGTTAAAAGAATGACAAAGAAATATAAAGGAAAACCTAAATGCTTCAGCTGTGGTCAATTAGGACACTTTGCTGCTAGATGCCCAAATATTGAACTTGACGATTGTGATGAGAAATCTGAGAAGTTTTCTAGAAAGAAGCCTTGGAATCAGAATAAAAGGTTTAAAGATTTCAAAAAGAAAAGTCTTCTTTCAAAAGAAGATCCAAATGAAGAATCCAGTGATGCAGATGAAGAAGGGGAAAAGTTGTTCATGGCTGAAATAATACATACTCCTAAATCTGAATCAAATGAGCCTGAATCCTCATCTGATTTAGAAATAGAAGTAGATCTTGAAGAAGAACTTCTAAAATCACTGCAAGAAATTAAAAGGTTAAAAAAATCAGTTGCAAATCATGAGATTGAAAATCAAAATCTTCAAGATGAGTTAATAAAAGCAAATTCAATTATAGAAAGTCAAAAACTCTTACTTGAAGAAAAGGATAAAAAATTGAATATCTTACAATGTTCATCTGAAGAATCTACTAGTCAGAAAACGAAGGTTTTTTTCAATGGATATTGTTTCAACTGTAATATTTTTGGGCACAAAGCAATCTTTTGTAAAAATAGCACTAGTCAAGGCAAAAGAAAAGTTATTAGATGCTTCAAATGTTTTTACTATGGTCACTATGCAAATCAGTGTAAATTAAATTTGAGACCTAAACAAATATGGAAACAAGTAAAGACAAATGAAAAGTCCTTAATCATTGAAACAGTCTTATTTGCTCAGAAATCTGCAACATGGGTATTGGATAGTGGCTGTTCTCACCATATGACTGGATGCAAGAACAAATTCAAAACCTTAGAAAACTTTGATGGAGGATTTGTACGTTTTGGTGATAACTCAGGAGCTTATATAACAAGAAAAGGCTCAATAATCTTAAACAATGATACACCAATACATGATGTATACTTTGTTGAAGGGTTGAAACATAACCTTTTAAGTGTCAGTCAGATATGTGATAATGGATATTCTATCTCTTTTAATGCAAAAGAATGTTATATTAAAAATGGGAAAGATAGAGTCATTGCCAGTGGGTTAAGAACAAATGGTAATCTGTATAGTCTGATAGATTCAACTATTCAAGAAACATCTTTGGTCAATACCTGCTTTATGAGTCAAGTGGAAGAAAATTGGCTGTGGCACAAAAGACTGGGACATTTGAACTTTGATAATCTTGCTAGAATCAACAAGAACAAAAAGGTCAGGGGTCTACCGCAAATAACTAAACCTGCATCTATTTGTGAAGAGTGTATAAAAGGCAAGCAAACAAGAGTTTCTTTTAAAACAAAAGAATATTTGTCAAATAGACCACTTGAACTAGTACATACTGATTTATGTGGTCCAACCAAAACAGCCTCATTAAATGATGAAAGATATTTCATGCTGTTCGTAGATGATTATTCAAGAATGGTTTGGGTAACATTTCTGAAACATAAATCAGAAGCCTTTGAACGTTTCAAAATTTTCAGAAAGATGGTGGAAAGAGAAACTGATTTAAAACTGAAATGATTAAGATCAGATAGAGGAGGAGAGTTCACTTCTCAAGAATTTATTGAGTATTGTGAAAAGCGAGGTATAAAAAGACAATACTCTACTGCTAGGACACCACAACAAAATGGGGTTGTAGAAAGAAAAAATAGAACTGTCAAGGAAATGGCCAGGACCATGTTGAATGAAGCAAAGTTGCCTGACAAGTTCTGGAAAGAAGTTGTTCATACAGCTGTCTATATTTTAAATAGAGCACAAATCATAATTAGAACAGCTTATACTCCATATGAATTATGGTATGGGAAAACAGCAAATGTTAAGAACTTTAAAATATTTGGTTGCAAATGTTTTATCAGAAAGAATGATGATTCTCTAGAAAACTTTAACTCAAGATCTGATGAAGGGATTTTTCTTGGGTACTCTACACATAGCAAAGCATATAAATGCTATAATAAAAGGCTGAACAAAATTGTAGAAGCTATAAATGTCATGTTTGATGAAACATCTGTATGCTGTAATGACAAAGAAGAATATGAAAGTTTATCTTTTCAAAAGTCAGAAAGTTTACATAATGAAAATTGTGAACATGATAAAGTTGAAACTGATGATGAAGATGAACTTGCAGGAAAAATAGAATCAGAAAATTGTTCCAATTCTAAAATAACTAGTGATGGATCAAAGTTAAAAACATCTTCTAGAATAATAGCTAAGAGACATTCTGAGTCTCAAGTTATTGGTGATATTGATAAAGGAATTTTAACTAGAAGGAAAGCCAAAATAGGAGAACAAGTAAATATTGCTGAACAATTTTGTTTGATAGCAGATTTTGAACCAAAGAATGTAACTGAAGCCCTATCAAATCCCAGTTGGCAAAATGCTATGCAGGATGAAATAAATCAGATAGAGAAAAACAAGACTTGGGAACTTGTTCCCAGACCTATTGATAAAAATGTTATTGTTGGAAAATGGATATTCCGCAATAAACTGAATGAGGAAGGAGTAGTGATCAGGAATAAAGCCAGATTTGTTTGCAAAGGATATGCACAACAAGAAGGAGTTGATTTTGGTGAAACCTTTGCACCAGTTGCAAGGATGGAATCAATCAGAATCTTTCTTGCATATGCCACTCATAAAAATTTCACTATTTACCAAATGGATGTCAAAACTGCTTTCTTAAATGGGTACCTTGAGGAGGAAGTTTATATGGAACAGCCAGAAGGTTTCAAATCTTCTGACAAGCCTGATTATGTTCTTCGTCTCAAAAAGGCCTTGTATGGTTTAAAACAAGCTCCTCGAGCTTGGTATTCCAGATTGGATAAACATCTAATTGCAAATGGATTCATTAAAGGAAATGTGGACAGCACATTGTATACAAAAATGGACAATGAAAATTTATTGGCTGTTGAAATATATGTAGATGACATTATTTTTGGTTCTACTAATGATCATTTAGCACAAACTTTTTCAGGAATCATGGAATCTGAATTTGAGATGTCTATGCTAGGACCTTTGACATTTTTCTTGGGAATTCAAGTCTCTCAACTTGAACATGGTTTGTTTATCTCTCAGCTGAAATATGCTAAGGAAATGCTTAAAAGGTTTCAAATGGATACTTGTAATCCAGTTGGCACACCAATGGAAACTGGATGTAAGTTGATGAAAATTGATGAATCTCCTCTTGTTGATCAAAGGGAGTATCGGTCTATGATAGGGAGTCTTTTATATCTTACTGCTTCTAGACCAGATATAATGCACTTTGTATGTCAAGTTGCTAGATATCAAGCAGCTCCTCGTCAATCTCATCTCAATGCTGTTCACCGTATCTTTAAATACTTACAAGGTACTTTGGATTATGGTTTGTGGTATCCCAAAAATGATGATTTTACTCTAATTGGTTATACAAATGCTGATTGGGGTGGATGTAAAGATGATCAACGAAGTACTAGTGGTGCTGCATTTTTCTTAGGTGATCGGTTAGTTGCTTGGCACAGTAAAAAACAAGAATGTGTCACTATTTCTACTGCTGAGTCTGAAATTATTGCTGCAACAGCATGTTGTACTCAGTTACTTTGGATGTCTTATCAGCTTTCAGATTTGGGTATTTATGTTCAAAAACCTCTGAAGATCCTTTGTGACAATACTAGTGCTATCCAGATTTCTAAAAACCCTGTTATGCATTCTAGAACTAAGCATGTTGCCATCAAATTGCAGTTTATTCGCGAACATGTGTCATCAAATGAGGTCATTCTTATTCATGTGCCTTCTAAACTACAAGTTGCTGATATTTTTACCAAAGCTCTACCTAGAGAATTGTTTGAACAGTTAAGAAATCGATTGGGAGTTTTCTCTCAATCCATGCTGGAATAAGTTTTTTACTCTTCAATATTCTGTGTTAGGTTTCTGCTTCTTTCACAAAAAACATTTATGAAAAGCAGATGGTTAGATTTTTGATGCATAAATTTTGGGGGAGTAATCATTCAATCATCAAATTTTTAACAAGAATTTTCACAGGTTTGGTTCTTCTACAGATTTGGTTTGGTCACAGGTTTGGTTCTTCTACAGATTTGGTTTCAAGAATTTTCACAGGTTTGGTTCTTCTACAGATTTGGTTTGGTCACAGGTTTGGTTCTTCTACAGGTTTGGTTTGGTTCTTCTACAGATTTGGTTTGGTCAGGTTCAGGTTTGGTTCTTGCATTTGGATGCATTTGGATCACAGGTTTCATTCATAGGTTAATCACTGATTGGATTGGTTCATTGGTTAATCATGTATCTCACAGTTTGGAGAATTGATTTCTCTGATTGTTTTATCAGTTTTTGGTTGATTCTGGTTAGTTGGTCTGATTCCTAGCATTTCATGGTAAATCAACATTGTATTTCTTGGTGAAAATTTTTGCATCAAAAATGGGGGAGATTGTTAACCATATCAAACATCCGTTCTGTTGGCAAAATGATATATATGCACACGTGGCAATTGGTAAGAAAAGTCTTTATTTTGGCGTGGCATATTTTTTGTGAAATATATGATGGCAATTGATAAAAGCAGGAAAATTAAAATGACACATCATAATGTTGTCGGTAGCAGTGATTGAGACCGTAATCTGACAGTCTGAACACATTATTTATTATTCCCAGTTTTTTCTCGCCAAGTATTGACTTTGCATGGCGGACTCCAAATTGTGATTAAAAGAAGTTAAGGTTGTGGGTATTGTTTTAGTCTGTGCAAACAGTTTTTTGGTTCATTTCTTCTCTGCGAATAACAAGATGATTTAGTTCTGCAAAACAGAAAAGTCATTTGATGGGTCAAGATAATTTCGTTCTGCAAGGTCATTTGATGGGTATAGTTAAATTAACAGGCAGGTTCATTGTTTGTATTTTGAAATGAAGTTACAGGTCTATATGAATTTAACTTTCACAGAAAGAGTAAAAGATTTTCTTACATATTTGATCTTTGCTCACATGTATGAGGATCTGGGGCAAATTAAAAAGGAGAAACTTCTCAGGATCGGGCAGAGTCTTGGGCATCACAGGTATGAGGTTTTGCATCTTTGATATCTTCTAAAGAGGGTTTCAAACCCAGAATATTTCTACACAGTTTTAGAAGATTGAATAAATTTTGGGTGTTGAACCCAGGATATTATATACAGTTTTTGTTTGTTCAAAACAAAAGGAAATGTTCAAGCATTTCCAGTCAGTTGCAATGCAAAATGACGTTATGGAAACTATTTTCGAGTATCTCAAAAATGAAATAATTTGGAAGCTTATAATGATTACCAGTTTTTGACAGAAACAAATTCGTAAACTAAAACTGTTTTGTTAGTTTCTCGAAAAGCATTTTTAAAAGGAAGTTTGTGTAACAAACTCTAACTGGTTCAGTTAGATACATGTAACTGATCTGATTCGAAGTTCATTTCTATAAATATAGCACTTGTAATCTTTAGATATATGTGAGTGTGTGTAAAAAACATATTTATATGTATCTAAGGATAAGAGGCTTGAAAGTTTTTATCATAAACTTGTGTACATATATGAGTGACATATACACATTTGTATATGTATATGAGATGTATTAAAATTTCTGAGCAGTAGTTACTGCCGATTGTAAAGGATTGGGAATCAATAAAGGATACAGGTTCAAGGAGTGGTTTTTCTCCCTATGACAAAATCGTGAGATTTTGGAGGGTTTTCCACTCGGCACAATTTGGGTGTCTCTTCATTTTGTGAGTTCCATTACTTTATGTTTATGATGAATGTTTACATTTCTCCTGCATAGATTGAATATATTCAGTTATGAGTTGCTTATTGCAAAAATTGTAATGAATTTTGAAATAAGGTAATAAGGTTCTGATTCACCCCCCCCTCTCAGAACCTTGGCGCTAACACTTTTAACATCCTACTAGGTGAAATAGCAATTATTGTTTGTTTAGCTCTTTGGAGTAGCTGAAGTGATATAAAGTTTAGTTATGATTAAAAATATTGTAATTATCTCTTCACTTTACAACTTTTTTTGTGGTAATTACCATAAAAAAGTTGGTTGCATGACTCATTGCTAGAGATCTACTACAGTTGAGTTAAATAATTTGCACTTAGGTTTCAAGCTTAAACTCTTACATTGATAGCTTTCTCAAGTGAATAAAGTTACCATCCACACCTGTCCAATAAAGAACCTAGCTAAAAATAATGTAGTAATTGCATTCTTTGTGTTTTAAACTAGAGTTTTGACAAAATAATCCTAAATAGATCCGTAATCCTATTTAGATATTTTCTCTTCAAATAGTAATTGAAACCAAAGAAGAGAGGCCATGTTTTCTTGATAAGTTTAAAGTAAAGTGACTCTGCAATGTGAACACCAACTCCTCTATCATTGTAGACAAGAAGCCAATTCAAAGTCAAATTTCCTGCAACCAATTTGAAAATGAAATCCACTTAAGCACAACTTGAAGCTTCATCCTTTAAATGAAAGTTGTAACTGCCATGGAATAACAAAACTAATTTACAAATAATAAACGGAAAAAACCATTTTCGTACTAGTCCTTTTAACATAAAAGGGGTAAAAATTTATTAAAACAAGAAAAAATTACAAAGCAAGGCCATTAAATAGCCTTATCAAGCACCACCAAATGGTCCAACTGTTGAGACAAATCTGGGTGTAATTGACCCCGATCCACCAAGTTCCAATCATGAATATGATCTGAAGCCCATTTAGCCAAACAATCAGCAACACCATTCCACTCTCTAGGAATATGACTGAAAGTAACATACTCAAGAGAAGCGCAAAGGTTGAGAATCTGTTCAACAACCAAAGCCAAATGCCAACTAACATCATCTAATTGTCGCCTATTCAACAAGTTCACCACAACTTGTGAATCAGATTCACATATGATCCTGTGCCAGCCCAACTAACTTCCACGCTCCATAGCTGCTAAAATTACCTAAGCCTCCATAAGATTATTAGTATGAAGACCCTTATAAATAGAGAAGATAAACTACACATCTCCAGAACTATCCCGACCAACACCACCAATGCCAGCATGACTGGGGTTTCCACGAGAGAAGCCATCCATGTTAAGTTTAAGAACTCCCTAAGGAGGAGGGGACCATCTACCTCTCTATTCACCTTCAGGGTAGGATGTCTACATCTGTTGCGCATGAGCAATCGTCGCGAAGGAGGGAGATGAAGACGATTAAAACAACCAACATCAGAAGGAGCCACCAAATCTTCTAGATCACACTTAGCCGCAACTGTTTCGACAAGGAATGCAAAATCTTCCACCACACATGAAGGGCCACCAACATCACATCTTGAAAAATCCAACGATTCCTCTCCAGCCAAAGATTCCAAATAATGAAGGATGGACCAATAGCCCAAGCGACTTGAAGAAAGGAGGTAGAAATAGGGGCCTTGCCCCACCTATCCACAAACTCAACCAATGAGGAAACATGCCTACAAGGCATATCCCACACCCTCCACCAATAGTGCCCAATCTCTCGGGCATAAGAACATTGGAATAAGAGATGAGAGACACTCTCCTCCGCAGCTCGACACAATATACAAATTGAGGGGCCCTGAAAACTGCGCTTGCATAAATTGTCCCAAGTAAGACACCAATTTTGAGCCACTAACACATAAAGAAATTGCACTTGGGCCATGACAACTTGTAACCAATACACTAAAAACACTATAAATAATATACACTATTACCATCCATACCTAAGAACATTATGCTAGAATGTAGTTTTCCTTGCTTGCAACAATAGATTTTATTAATTGGAGAGAGTTCCTATCTCCATTAACATACATCCCTGATGGTGCTTCAAGAAATTCTTTGATTTGTTCCTTGAGTAAAGTTTGTTCATGGAAATGTCTGAATGCTATGTATTGTCTAGTTGAATGTCCCAATTTGAAATAGATTATAGGTCAAAGATAATATGTTTCCACAATCCATATTTGTTAATTGCAAAAGATTTCTGGATTCGATTGTGTGTTTGTTTTTTTTTCTCTTGGTGCTCTCATTTTCATCCTGATGATGGATCACAGAGTGTGATCTGAAACGTTGATGCAAAAAACTAACACACAATCGACTCCAAAAATCTTTTGCAACTAGATTATAGGTCCTATGATTACCACACAACTTAAAAGGGCCCAAACCTATTTGTACCACACTACTTACAACTAAAAGGCCAATTATATTAATATGCATCCAGTCTCAACTTTTGAGAGATCTTAATAAAAAGGATAAGTTTTAGTGAAGAAAGTGATAGCTCGGCTACAAAAGCTAAGATATTAGCAGTTAATAGAAAGAAGAATTCTAGTTTTTCTTACCTAATACGACTGTCGATGTTATTGAGAATGAAGCATAAGCAGTTTTTCCAAGTTGATGGGTTGTTGTGAGGAGAGGAATGTGTGTTTTGGCTTAAGAAATTTAAGCATGGCATCCTTACACAATATTTTCTCCTGAATTAAATGAGTTCAAGAAGCTAGTCTAAGTTTGTGCCTCATTGGAAGTCAAGAGCTAAAAATGCTAGTGGCACAGTAAAGGGTCTGAATTTCACTTAGAGAAATTGAAACCTCATTTTATTAATAAGAGTAGAACAAATAATGTTTTTTTTAAAAGGCAGTTTGTAAATTTCAAAATTACTCTTCTGTCATGGTTATCATTCCCTTTGTGTGGTGTAAGTATTTTTTCTATCGTTCCCTTGACAAAAATAGCAATATAATCAACACAGTTTGATGCAAAGCCTGGTTTAGTTGGGAAACTCCAAAAGATTGAGTAAAGAAAACGTAAAATAGTGTGCAGATGCAAGATTAAAGAGAAAAAAGTAAAACCCTCAATAACATATTGCAAAGATAAAATGGCTTTGTAAAGTTAAGCGTACAATTTAAGGAAATATTTTTGTCCCAAAACTAGAATTGTTGTTAGAATATCTGAAAATGTATCAGAACTCTTTGGGCTGAAGCATGAATATGTCAAATTGGTTAGTTATAACATACACTAATCTATAATTGTATGCGTTTGCAATTAAAGTTCCTTACATGTTTACATGAAGGGAAAAGATTAGAAGGTGCTGAACCAACACTATTCTTAACAAGAAGCATCAAGTTCAAGTTACTAGTAGTGCAAAAAAGCATCTTTAGTTAACTTTCTTGGCCACTAAATATTAGTGGACTAAAATCTATACTTGTTTAACAAATATGCAACAAGGGATCCTTACATGATATTAACATGGAAGGAAAGTAAGGCAAAGTGTTTAACCAAGACTGTTCTTTAAAGAGCAATGGTAATGTAAGGGTTTTTAGTAACTTTATGAGAAAGTGAAACCTGTTTCTCTTCATTGTTCTTGTGTAGAAAAATGTTGCTCCATTTAGATGACTAAAAATCTATGACTAAATTTTTGCAATGACTACTTGTCTACATTGCACTTGGGTGCTCTAATAATTTGGTTCTCATGGTCCTCACAAACAAGTGACTTCGTTAAAACCTATTAGGTAGATGAATTCTAGATTCTATGTAGACCAAATAAGTAGCATACAAATCCAATATTGAAGGGTGAATATACTCAATTGGTTATTGTAGTATTATATATAAAGTAACAAGCATAGTTTCACCTTAATATGTTCTCAATAGTGCTAGCAAAAACATAAGTTTTAATTGAATAATGAGTTTTAAAAAGTGCTTGCACATTTTTTTTATTGATATACAATCTTTCCACCTTTTCAGCAACAATCTTTGTCTGCTACCTGAATTTCATTACGTTGTACCCAACCAATAAGGTTTTGGTGAGGAGGGTGTTGCTTTATTTGATTCTAATCTAGCTCCTCAATCAATGGATGCCCCTCATCTCTCTCAAATTTGCTTTGTGCTCTTGGAAGACCGAGTCCTTACGCCTACTAACTGCAACCAGAACATTAGTGCCATTATAGGCAGGGGGAGGGATACCAGCTTGTTTATGCTCCTCAAGGTATCTCTGCCAGCACTGTCTTGCAACCTGTTCTGTATTCAGGGGAGTATAACGTCCAGCGGCAGCAAACAATATTTTCCTCTCCTCCTCATAATCTTCAATTCTTATTCTGATGGCCTGTATTTTATTGCTGAGCTCAGCAATCTCCTCCTCAGCATCCATCTTGTATGAAGAGACATTCGTACTAAGATCAGCCAGTTGAACATTGAAGACAGAAAAATGCACATCATTCCATCAACCCTCATTATGAGGCTTGGGTTTTTGTCCTCAATGTTCAACTGGCTGATCTTAGTATGGATTTCTCTTCATACAAGATGGATGCTGAGGAGGAGATTGCTGAGCTCAGCAATAAAATACAGGCCATCAGAATAAGAATTGAAGATTATGAGGAGAGGAAAATATTGTTTGGTGCCGCTGGGCGTTATACGCCCTTGAATACAGAACAGGTTGCAAGACAGTGCTGGCAGAGATACCTTGAGGAGCAAAAACAAGCTGGTATTCCTCCCTGCCTATAATGACACTAATGTTCTAGTTGCAGTTAGTTTGCATAAGGAGAAAGATCTGTCATTTCACCCAAACACTTAAGAACACACCGGTCAGGGACGAACAGGAGCAGCAGCAGCACTGAGCGGGCACAAACAAACCTGAACTTGCGTAAAAGCCTGTAAAGAAAACAAAAGTACGTAAAAATGTTTGAATGAATTCTTATATGTCTTAAAAAGTTAAAAGTAACAGTAAAAGAAAATTTATACTTTTAATATATATTACCATAAAATTTATACTGCAATGAAATCTGATTTTATATCATGTTGATCTGAAAATTAAGTTTTATGCAGATACAAAACAGTTCAAAGTAGAAATCTTAATTTTATAGAATATCAAATGCAGAAAAATAGAATGAACAAATTCAAATAAATTCAAATTACATGGTGCAAGCAACAGAAGTCAAGAAATATTATTACTTCAATATTTGAGTAGAACAAATATTCTTCCTCAGTGCTCAGCAACCTGTAAGCAAAATAGCTCCTCGGACCTGTAAAATACTCTGAAACATAACCATTGTTTTCCCAGCACGCATACTTATAACTTTCCAACTTGAACATATAAAGAGTTACTGAGAATATGAAATTGAAGAGTCGCCTGTGTCCTTTGACCTTCCAAAACTCTCCTTTCATGTTCATTTGTTGAACCTACAAATTCCACCGTTGATATAGATACCACGACCATAACCACGAAACTATTAAGTTCTCATCAATAAAAGGAGGTGTTGTTTACCCGATAATTTCATGAAGCTCCAGCAATAAACAATATCGGCAAAAAAAAATGCCAAGGAAAAGAAAGGTAGATATTTGGATTCATTCTACTAATTTTCATTCATTACACATTTTTATGTATTTATCTTTATCTTATTCATATCTACATATATTTTCATATATTTGACATTATTGTACTACATCCCTAACCCCATGCTTGGACATGCATCCTCCACATTTATATTAGATTTTCATTGTCCTAAATCTATTTCATGAATGCCTATCAATTCTACACTCCATAAAATTGACCACCAAATTTTTAAAATTCAAATTGTAAATTTGCTAACTCTTACACATTTCTAGAGTTATTCTTCTTTGTCATTCATAGAGATGAGTACCCTAATCCCTTGGAAATATTGTTCCAAAAATAACATTAATTGTTTAATTATCATTCCCATGATTGAAAATGATTAGTTTGTGTTGATTTATACTTACATATATGTTTGATTAGATTAGCCTAGATTAACATCAAGAAAATTGTTAGTATCCTTTACATTTTTTGTGAACCCTTGAATTTTATATTTCATAAGGTTTGACATTAGGTCTATATCTTCATTGATTTTTAGAGCTTTAGACCTATAATTTTTCTTGCATTCTCATTTTCAACTCTTGTTAGTGTTTTTATTCCTTATTACTGTTATTTCAAATATAGGGTTTTATATTACATTGCTTAACCTTACTCTCATTCACCCTACCCACCCTTCTTAGGATCTTTAGGCCTTCCAAATTTAATTGTTAATTGATATTCTAATTTACATTACATTTACCTCATTTCAATATCATTTATCTTCTCCTACTAGGTTTTTGTGATTCTATTACATAGTTTTCTAAAACCTATCCCATTCACTCTAAATGATATTTTTTTATTGCTAGATTGGATATCATGAATTCCTGTGGTCCCCTCTCCTTGGCTTCTATTCATCTTTCAATAATTTATTTTAACATGTTTATACTTTTTTGACACATGATCCTTTTTTCTTGTTTCAATTATGACCTTTTAAAAGTTCAATCCACTAATAATTCATTTTACAGTATTTGCAATCAATCATAGTAAACCAAAACCTTTTTATTTAAAAACTAAAAATCAAGCATAAATATGTCACATATTTACTAGTCCCTAACATTGCAATAAAATGTAAATATTGTTTGGTAATAATAAGTTGACAACTAACAAATTGTGTTTTAAAGGGAATTATTTGAATCTATAATAAAATATAACTTAAATTAACATAATTTCTAATATATTTACCATACTAAAGTAAATTTGGCATGCAATTTTTATTCACTAAATGGTTAATTAAAATGAATAATTATTGTTTGTTGATGGTGACTAAACATTACGTAGTTAAAAATAGTCTTAAATTGGAATAGTTATAATAAGAGAAGATTAAGTATATTTTCATCTTTGCGATGAGAACCATTATAGATCTATAGGATATGATCAGCTACCTATTTGAAATAATGAGAAAACAATGCAATATTTTAAGAGAAATGTCAATATATTTGTCTCTTTTTAAATTTCAATGTAATATAAAATGATTTGGTTGACTAGTCAATATGCAAGTTGATATTGTTGTGATCCAAAGTAAAGTCACCTTCTACTTAGAAAGAATATAACATATACACAACTAAAGATTTAGTTTTTAAAGGGATATATTTCAAGGCTAGCATATGCATTCTATTGGATGAATACAATATGGGGTGTAGGAGTTAATAGTGAACTCCTCAACACCCCAAGATCACTTGCAAGATAACAATAGCTTCCACAAGAGAGAAATGGAAAAAATATCATGTTATGATTATGGATGCAAGATTGTCAGATTGACTATAGCAATGTACATATGATGTGTTTCTTATAAAAGTAAGTTTTGAGATCGGACTAGACAAGATCTTGACATGTGTCTTAATCATGTACAATGAGACAATTACCTCAAAAAATATTAAATGACTTAGGAAACAAGCATTAAATGTCAAAAGATAAGATAATATCTAGTGAAAACTAACACTTTATATAATTATTCCCTCCTAGAACCTAACTAGACTTAACATTTGTTTCTTTTGACTTTATCTTTCATAATGTTGTGTAAAACACAAAGAGATTTAGGATAAAATTTCTCAACTATATGGTCGAACTAATGAGATTAGTGGGTACCAAATTGATAATGATCTCACTAATCTAGATCCAAAAATTGACAATATTCAAGGCTATTTAACTAAGGCTAATGAATTGAGAGTAGAACATAAAAATTGTGGCATTAAGAAGGATGCACATTTGGTCTTCAATTTGTTAGGAAAGATTCCTTCAAAATATGTAACTCTTGTTTCTTTGAGTTTATATACTCATAATTTGACTATGGGAAATTACTATACTACATAATTTGATTCATTCACATACATTATGATTCTTGAACAAACTAAGTTGATCTCTATGGGTATTCTCAATTCATCTAAGTTAGAAGATTTCGTGGCAAGTCACAAGATAGGATCTAGTAACAAAAAAAAAAAACAAAGAACAAGCCATGAAAATATAGAGCACAATATTCTTCTCTAGATAAGGAGACTTTTCATCCTCTTCCAAGAAGGGGAATTCATAGAAGGAGAGACCAATTTGTTCATACTGCAAGAAGTTGGGCATGAAGAGAACTTTTTCCATAATAACAAAATTGATGAGTTGACAAATATTATCAAGAAAAATAACATCAATTTTCCATATTCCTACACAAAAGAATCATATCCTTCCACTTCTTCAAAATTAAGGAAAGGGAAAGGGTGGACACTTTTTGTAGACACAAAATATTCACAATAGTGGAAACTTGACTTAGGTGATATACATCACATGGAATTCAATAGAGAATTGTTTTCTTCAAATGTTGCAACCTTTTATAGTGCCACAAATTCTTATAGGTGATGATACTCAAGATGAAGTTGTAGGAATTTAAGGTGTGGTTGACATGGATGATAGATCATTTGAGAATGTTCTTTTTGTTCCTAACTTGTATGCCAACATTATTTTTGTCTACCAAATCACTCATCTTGGGAATGGTAAGAAAGTTGAGTTTTCTCCTGGTATAGTTTTGATCAAAGATCTTGAGGATGATGCCTTGGTTTTAGTGGGAAAAGTTGATTATGATTCTCATTTATATGCATTCTCCCACTTTGTGCCACAATTTCCTTCTATATCACTACTCACTAATTCAAATTTGCTAAGTTAGATATGGAATGAGTAGTTTGGCCATCTCAACTATTACTATCTTTATTAGCTTAGCTTATAGGACTCCCTCGAATCAACTTTTCAAATGGTGCATGTATAGGGTAGGGTAAACATCCAAAAGATAAGTTTGATAAAGGGAATTCTTAGAGGGCTTGAAAAGTCCTTTAGTAGGTCCACAATGATCTAGCAAGTCCATTCCAACTTTGTCTTTCAGTAAGGCTCTCTATGTTCTCAATTTCATTGATAGCTAATCCAAATACATTTGGGTCTAATTTCTTCACCAAAAGAATGAAGTCATTGACAAATTTCAAGAATTGAAGGCTCATACTAAGAACAATACTATAAATTATATCAATATTTTATGCATTGACAATGGTCAAGAATATGTGAACCATCTTATTGTGCAAATCTATACTCTTGAAGGGATTGGTCTTCAAAATTCAATTCCATATATTGGCCTTGATAATTGACTAGTTTTCCTTTAATTTTTTATACTTATATCATTTCTTTTTGCTAAGCTTCAAGACATTACCAAAATATTTTATTCCTTTTATATACTTTTAAGAAGTTTTAAGCATTTGGAAATAGAAGCATGTGATGTTGATATGTGTGTGTATTAATTCATGAATGTCTATGAAGTTTAATAATATTTTATTTTAAATTTATGATTGTTGATAGTGAGAATTCCTTAGGAAATAAGAGTAACATTTGCGACGAGGACTGTCAACCCTGCAACAACAAGCTTATCATCCTGCAACATAAGCACTACAGATTGTTGTAGAGAAGAAGTCAATTGACTAAGGCATGGCACTTTCAAATGAAGATGGAGGTGATAATTTATTGATCAATTTGTGGATCACCTAGTTAATATTACTCTTGCTTTCAAATAAGACAACTAGGAGAAGAAGGAGTCTAATTTCAATAAGAATAAATTACATGAGAAAGCATGTTTTTGTTATGAGAGGTTATGTTTGTAGAATATGTAATCCATGTTTGATTTGTCTACTCCTATTTGAAATAGTTATTACTATTTTTGTTTCAAAGTTCTATTTCATCTTACTATCCTTGAGGAATAGATGATATTTATTTTATAAGTCTATTTTCAGTCCATGAATAATGAAACTCCTCATAGACCCTATATAGTAGGATCTTCTATCAAGGAGGATCTAATCTAGTTAGTAATGGCAGCACTAGTTATATCAACTCAGTATTATGAGAATATAGAATATGTGCTATTGAACAAAGATCTTCAACAAATTTCATGTTAGCTTTTATGTAATAATTATGTGTTCTATAATGTAATAAACGAGAGTAGATTTGATATTATGATTTACTAAGTAAGTGAGTGTTTAAAAAATCTAGTGGAAGAAGCAACTCAAGCAAGGACCACTTGGGGTACTACTGAACCACTTTAATTTTAGTTATTAGATTAGATGCATTATGAATTCAATTGGTAGTTTCTAGATATATGTTTATGAATGGATGTGTTACAATTAATTAATTATATTATGTAGAGTAATTTTTTGTGTCATACTCTAGAGGATTGGTTAAGTTAGGATAGTGTAGTTTAAACGGTTAACAGTTACCATCTTAAGCATTAGATACCCACAACATAAGGTCATAATTTATTTTCTTTTACTTTATTTTGTGAATTAGTAGTTTATATTGATTTCAAGATTTTATTGTATTTACATATGTTAAATCGCGTATACTCCATTGAAGTAGGATGTTCAATAATATGTGAATGCATATCCTTTGGAAGCACTATCCAAAGTTTTATGACTCCCTAGTTGATAATTTAATGCAACCCTCTTGTGAATAATGAATTGTTTAGTTAAGGATCCTCAAGTCCTCTAAGTTGTGTGTGTTAGCGTGAATAATTAATCTATTCACTATAATTAAGTGTACTTAGGTTTTTGAGGTTAGACAACATCTTGTCTAACGAAATGTGCAACATTTAAACCTTGAGAGATTACCAATTTATTTGGTTAACCTATGCACACACGTTGGAAGTCTTTCCATCTCACCTCAAAGGTCACTCAACACTTGACACACAAGGTTGATGACTTGGTCATAGAGGTTGTTGTTTTCCACACTTCAAGTGTTCCTAAGGTTGACACCTATAAGCCACTTGTCTAATCTTTTGTGCCACTTCATGGGTCACTTGTCAATTCACCTCATAGGTGGATTGCATCATCATTTCCTATATATGCAAGGCTTTGTACTAATTGTAATTTGGGTAATATGAATACAATTGTTGCATTTTTAATTTGTGCTTTTCTTTTATCTCCATGATATCCTAATTCTTATATGGTATCAAAGCTTAGATTTGAGATTTTTGCATGACATTAGGTGAATAGTTTTATTGTTTTTAGTTTTTTTACCTCATCCCTCTTTCAAAGGTTAAGGTTGGGTAGAAGGTGCACATAGAGAGGTGTTTCCTCTAGAAAATTTCTATTCAGTAGAGGATAAGAAAGAGTGACCTTATTGCAAGGAAGACCTGTGAATGTAGAGGTTTGATACCCTAAAGTGAGAGAGATTATTGCAAGGAGGACTTGTAGCTACAAACGGGCTTGTGATTCTATGAAAATGTCTTTGAAGGAGAAGACAAGATGAATCATGAGAATGATCAAGTGAGTATTTTAATATGGAAGAATGGAAAGAAAAGAGGTATAAAAAATGGCTTATTGGAGAGTTAAAGAAGATTGAGGATAGATTGGATGTGATAGAGATGGAGTAGAGAAGAGAACTTGAAGAGGCTAAAAGAAAGCATGAAATTGGTAAAAGGAATAGTGAAAAGAAGAAAATCCTCTTGAAAGAGGACAATGAAGAGAAAGAGGAAAAGCAAAGGTTTGGCAAAGAGGAAAACAAAAAGAAGAATGATAAAGTGCAGTGTTTTATCCCTAAGATGGAATGGCCATGGGGAGAAAGATATGTGAGAGCAACCCATATAGTTGTAGTTGAAAGAAAGGAAGAAGAGAAGAAAAATGGTCACCATGGGCCATAAATTTAAAGGTAATTCTAAATATTTTTTTATCTAAAGATGTCTTGTTTGTAGGATTGGTAAAGATAAAGAATATGGTAAAAATAAGGATGCAACAACAACAAAAGAGGTATTGTTTTCTTGTGTTAAAGATGATTTATATGCAAGAGAAGTAGATGAAATTGTAGAAGAAGATGCAGTAGAATGTCATGCATATGGTACTAAAGAAGAAGAAAAGAAAATATTGTAGTAGACAATCAAGGTTAGGGAAAATTAGTGAAACAAGAGATTACACAAGTTGTAGAAATTGAAAAGGAGTGGATAACATTGATAGAATGATGTAAATTTTAACTTTTCAAAATTATTTGATGATCAAAATTAAATTCACTCACATGAAAATAAAATGGTTAACATTGAATGGATATGAGAATACAAAAAGTGATGTTGCAGTAGTAGAGAAAGGGAAGAAGACAAACTTAATTGATAATTTTTCAAATTTTATTGATGTGGATATTAAATTTGACTTGTATTTTGAATAAATGCTGGAAGAAAGTTAAAAGGGAGAGATAGCTAGGTGCAAAAGTAAGAGGTTGCATGCTATAGAATAGTAAGGTATGAGTTAATTTGTTAACATACATGAAGAAAAGAGTGAAAATAAAATAGGCGAGGAAGGTAAGATAAAATTCATTGATTTCTATGATATTGATGGTGTTATTTTTTATGCAAGTGTTGATGATGATGAGCTAGAATGTGAAGATGAGTCATGAAATAATTTAAGTTTTAACAAGATGAAATTTATGAGAAGAATAAAGAGAGAATATTAAAGAAGAGAGGAAATTTTAGAGTAGGGTGAAGAAAAAGAAACAAGTAGATAAGGAAGAGAGGTGGATGAGGAAAAAACACAAGATCTTCAAATTTTCATGAGTTATGACTCATGAAACATTTCTCTTACCTATGTTGTTTGATGTAGGAACATTCAAGTGCATGGGTAATCTTGCACACTAGAAAATGTTTATTTTTGTTCTTTTGATTTTTGGTTGTGTTTTCTAGGTATGATTATCTTTTATTTTAATTGTTCTCCCAACTCCTTGAAATTGGATTCAAATAAATTGAATTTAAATTTAATTGAAATTTGAATGGGAAGGTGTTGAATTTTTTATTTAATTAAATTGTGGGAGTTACACAAATCCCAAAACCTAACTGGTGGAGGTCATTCCTACCTTGTGTAACTCCTCATTTCATTCAAAATTTGGTAAAGATTAGGAAGTGGAGGAATCTTTGTTTGGAAGGAAGTTATGAGTAACAAAAATTTGAAAATTAGTTTAATGCTAGCCAA